>VXAC01004557.1:0-91118 GCA_013399225.1 Rhipidura dahli | reverse complement strand
TTCTCCCTATAAAGGGAGCATGTTTTTTTTTTTTTTTTTTTTTTTTTTTTTTTTAAATAGGTAGAAAGTTTCTGTGCTTCAGAGAAATTTCAGTTCTTTTGCTTGGAAGGACACCAAGTTCAGGCAAACTTATTATCTCTAGACATGCCAACTACACAGATCCACTGATCCTCAGTTGCAGGCAGGTTATCAGACTGGCTTAGCCCTGTGGGAACCCCAGGTCCAGGCTACTTCTCTGCTCAACCTAATAGGCTCTGCTGCTGGAGTACTGGGGGCAGAGCAAGGATCCTCGCTGAGGTTTCAGAGCAGTCACGCTGAGCATAGCAAGGAAAGTGCTGAGCCACAGTTAATAAGCTCAGCTGACCCTGAACTAACTCATTATGGAGAACTGGAGGGTTTCTGCAGTGACCTCCATACCTTCATCATCTGGGGTCAGGAGTATTTCAACTCACTGAATAATGAAGAGTTGAATACATACATGAGGTCTTGATTCTCTGTTGTATTTTCCTTTTAATACTCCAAGTCATATTTTGGACTTCTTTACAGAAATCCTAGTGTCTCAAATTAAATTTTTCAGACTTATTTTTTTCTATTTTTGTCTCTCTCCTCTTTTATTTTTAATTTTCACCTGAAAAGCAATTTTTTTTTTTTGTTTTGTTTTTGTTCTGTTATAGTTCAGCAATTTGAAACAGTGCTAAGGAGCCCAGTGCAACAGACAAGCACTTTCCACATTTTCCATTTAAAAGTGGTAGTCCAAATTAAAAATGTGGATATTCATTACTTTTTAGATATCTATTAGTTTTATTTATGTTAATTTCCCATTGCTGGTCCTAAGCCGTTATTTTGAGAATAGCATGAAATTGTTTTCCAAGTTGAGTTCAAACCTTCCCTTGTAAACATGATGCCATAATTCAATACAATCTCCTCTGCTAATGGCATAATCTGATTTGGAACAAAGTGTCTTTTAGAATATTCTCAGATGCATTAACCCCTTCCAATCAGCATACATACCTTGCTCCTCTAATAGGTGAAGTTTCATAGGTTCTAGGACAGGTCTTGAGCACCAGCTGACACCAAAAAAAGGGCAAACAGACTGCAAGTAAAGGGAAATAAAGGTTTTTTTGAAGGAAAGAAAATAAAAAAAGGAAAGTAATGGTTCCTGTCTCTTCAAATTATCAGTAGCATGAGATTGCTGCAGCTAGGTTTTTGCAGCTCTTACAACACTTCAGCCTTACTTCAGCAGCAATAAGGTCAGCTTACCCCAGCATCACCTTGCACCAGACTCTATCTCCTGTAGCAAAGAGCATTTCCCTTTGGATGTTCTAGTCCTCAAAAAGTCTCCAGCTAGACTTTGGCTTCAGAATCCAGAAGCTTCGCACATTTGGTACAGACGTGGACCAATTCAATTTCTTACCTTCCTACAGCAACTTATGAAAAACTTGTTTTCATTCTTTCCCTGTCCCTCAGAGAAACTGAAAGCTAGATATGAACATGTATAACAAGAATAAATACTGAAGCTCCCCACCCTCTTCATTATTCTTCTTCCATCACTGTTTTGGAATAGACTTTAAAATGTACCATGAGAAGGTTTATTTTTAGCATTACGGATCAAATGTATTATCCTACTTTCTTCAGTTTGTTTACATTGTTGAGATTGGATTGATAATGGTAGATGCATATATAGGAATGTGTTTTAAGCTGATTTACCTGTCATGTAAGTGACTATGTTGAAAAGTCTGTCGCAAGGTTTGAAAAAACTTGTTACCACTAGCCTACCAAAGAATAGGTACTCATGGGAAGCTTTCAAAAGCTTACAATTGCCATACCTCTTACCATTACCATATGTGCTAGTAAAATTTCCCTCACATATCCAGAATGATTTCAAGGCCAAGATTTTGCACCACATCTATAACTTCAGTCTTTCACATAATATATGAGGCAGATACTTTTGTCCTTTGGACATTCTTCCTATAACTGGTAAATGCTGGACATATGTCTGGACATCCATACCAATTTACAGATCAAAGCAGACCAAACTAACTTTAAATAAAACTACAGATAAAATTATGAGAAAATCTAGGAAATTGTGAGCCCGAGTCTGAGATGTTCACATGCTAATGTGTGCTAAGAGAAAATTTAACAACAACAAGTAATGAAGAAAACAACCAAAACAATTCTTTTCTGTTGAAGGCAATGTCACAAGGGAATGAGAAAATTTTAATTGAGTTTTGAAATACTGCCTTTGATTCTTTTAATTCTGTAGCAAATAGGTCACTGTCTGATTAAGGTTTGTTAACAACTTCCTATCCAGGGACTGGAAATTCGTGTGTGAAATGAGATTTGAAAAAACCATTCCAGGTATTTTATAGCTATACTTTCAGACAGAAAAAAAAAAAAAAAAAAACCAAAGAATTAAAGGAAATTATGTAGGCCAAGATGGTCTCAGAATACATTAGGTCAATATGTTATGAATTGTTTTTAATTTCCATCTAACATAGCTCTTCTTTTCTCATGTTATGTTTTTTTACTCTTTGCTCTCACCCATTGCATCTGCCACCTTACCCTGTGCCAGCAGTCCTTGTTCTGACACAGTGCCTAGGGAGGACAGGGTAAAGCAGGATTAGACGACAGGATGAGAGAGGCATCAATATCTGCTGGAAGGATTGCTTTGAAACACAGTCTTTGTTTGATAGCTGCTTTTCCCTGAGGGAGAACAAGATGTAGAATCTTTGCATAGCTGGCTTCTTCCTTCCGCAGGTCAGTGGGGACAGAAAAATGTGAAAATTAAATGTCTTTGCTACTTAGAGTTTGGGTATTTGCTCCATTGTTTTTTCTCTTAACAAACAAACAAATGCCAAAAAACAACAGATCAAAGCAAAAACTGTTCCATCATAAGAGCCACAGTTTTTTTGTGAACTGTTCAATTACACTATAATTTCCAATGGTGTCCAACAAAGTAGAGTATCTCTGCTCCCACTGAAGTCAGTGATTAAATTGCTGTGGATATTTATGAGAATAGTCATAAGCCATTGTTTAGGGATTTTGAAAAATCCTGTTGTGTTGCAATCCCAAGAAAATACAAGCTCCTGTTAATAAGGGTTATTAGGAACACAAAAATTAAAACTGTTTGTTCTCTCTTTCCATTCACATTTGTATAGCTCAACACTAAGAAGCACACAGAAATCTATTCCCCATATAGCATTGCAACAATAAGTTTAAGCATATTTTTTCTTCTCACCAGACTAATATGAGGTTGGCTTTCTCTTGGGGAAAAAGAAAGGAAAAAAAAAAATGAAAAGAAGAGATTATTTGGGATGAGAAATCCAGAATTAGAGCCAGCAAAAGAATGTAAAGATCACAAGAATGGGATTCAGGCGCGGCTGTATTCATGTGAGGTTAGCAGAAAATAATTTTATCTACATGAATCAATGACGATTTTGGAAGCTAGAGACAGCCCATTAAATAATTAACCATTTGTGGGCATAAATATTACCCTAGTCTGCCATAACAGAGTACTAGGGGTAGATACAAAAAGAACATAAATTACGTAGTTCATTTTTGTGCTGTTCTAGTATTCTTACACAGTAATAACCAAATTGCTATTACAATATTTGATATTATTTGCAAGGAAGTTTGGAAATCAAAGTAGTTTTCCTAATTTAGAACTGGATTGAAAATCATGACTAGTCAAAATTCTAAGAAAAAAACCCCTCTGCTTAATGAGAAGCTTTCTTCCAATAGTATTTTCTTCCATTAGATGTTTCTGTTATCAAAAAAAATCACAAACAAAAATGTACGTATTTCAGATGGAGGTGAAAGCTGTTTCAGAACAAAGCGATATTTTTTCCTCTTGATGTTATTATTGATATTTAGTGCTATTGAATATAATTTTGAGTCACCAAATAGGAACCAAAGCTTTCAAAAACATGAATAGAAACTGACTAATTTGCCCAATGGTGAGTTTTAGTAAATGTAAATATTATACAGTATATTTTCATTTGATACAGGAACATATACATTTTCAGGCAACATTGAATGGCACAAGGAATATTGGCAAAAATAAAAAAACTATAGTGGTGTGAACTGAGAGTAATTTCAGTACTCTGGTGGAAGTAAAATGATGTGTAAGAAATTTTAACATAAAATATTTTAGTTTTTCCATCTCTTGTAATCCTATTAGATTTTCTGTAGTTAAATTCCTACTTATTTATACTGGTTATTTCTTTTCAACTTGAGATGTGTACATGAGCAGATAAATGAATAAGAAAGATAAGATATGACTCAAACTCAGATAAGCACACACGCTTGCAGAATTTGAGGTACTTCTGTTAAAACCCACCCCATGTCATCCCAGGCTTCCCTGTCAAGCAAATTTAGGACCAAACTCTGCTTTTGTGTGCAAGTGTGTGGAATTCGTGCTGTGTCCCTTAGCAGCAGAAAATGCCGTATTATTGAGATAATATTTTGATGTATTTGGGATAAATTCCAGAATTAAAAGACTTGACATTTTTATAACAAAAATTAAAGACAAGACAGGATACTTAACAGAAATTACTTAAAAGAGAAAGCAAAAAAGGAAATTAACTTATAACAAAAGGAGAGTACATCAGATATTTGTGATAGCCAGTAATAAAGTGTCATTTACAGTAGAAGAGGATGGAATCTCAGTGTCAGAGCTTTTCATCTGAGTTATCATGTGGTTTTCAATGCTTTTCTTTCAGATTTCAGGAACTTTGAGTGTCCTAGAGGAAGTTCAGACATAAAATGATTTCTAGTCTAAGTATCCAGAGATAGCAATCCTGTAGCTTTTAATGATTTCTTGTGTATATTTTAGAGCTCCACAGGCACAGTCCTTACTCCCAGAAGTCCTAACACGAAAGGTTTTCATCAGTTTGCACCCAGCTCAAGTCCCTAAGAGTACTAAAAAAAATCTATTAGATTTTTCCTTGTACATTTTGACATCAGGGGTCATACCAGTTACTGATACATGCATATGTATGAACTCAAATACATATAATTAATGAAATGGTTACCTGATTATAATTAATTACTGAGTGAAAGAAAATCCAAATAAAAACTGAATAGGAGAATAAATATTAAAATAGCATTTTGGCCAAATAAATCGAAAAGAAACAGACACATAAGAATGGAAAGAAGAAAGACTGGGGAGCAGCAAAGTCAAAAAAGACAAAAAATTATCAGATTCCTTCTCTATGCCAATCCGTCTTTCTAATTACTCTCAGCCAGTGGCCAGTATACCTGTTTTACCTGAGAAGGAACAATATCTTGCTGCAATGTGTAGCCAAAGGACTGTTGGGCTGGAGCAGCTCTGTGGAAGAGGCTATGGGGATACTGGAGAGCCAGCAGCACGTGGACAGCAGAAGGGGCCACCAGACCCGTTGCTTGTGACAGTGAAGGGAAACACAAGTACCTTGAGTGTGTTGAAGGAAAGGAATTTTCCTCTCCATGTAGCACTTAGTAGAGCACCACTGGAGTGTTGCATCCAGTTTGGTGCCCTACGGTGTCTGGGATGCATGAAGGACCTTACAAGAGTCATGACCAAAAGTTGAACAAGAGACAATCAGACTGGATACAAATTTTAAAAATTCAGCTGTGAGAACAGTTTGGCAATGGGTAAGTTTCCTCAAAGAAGATAAGCAATTGCCATCATTGGAGGTTTTTGTGATCTCACTTGATAAAGCCTGAGCAACCTGGTCTGATCCCACCTCTTGAACTGGCAGCCAGACAGTGCAGTCTCTTAAATTCTCTCAACATGAGTTATCCTATGATCTTACATGCACTGCTGTTGCTCAAAGCCTTCAGATTTAATCAGTAACATATGCTGTTTCAAATCAATAACCCATGATCCAAACTATCAACTCAAATTGGTATTCAATATTGAAGCAAATTTTGGTGCTTTATTAAATATCCAGTCAAAGGAAGAGTGCACTATTCTGTTAGGTCAATAACTTCAGTGGATCAATAAAACTCACTGGGTCAAATTCATGCCTAAATTTATTCCATTGATTTTGGAGATTTACCACTGGAAATACTACATCAAGTATTTTCTCTAAGTATTTACTGATTCATAGGAAGCAAAGAAACTCCATAATTGGAAAAAGAGAATAAACCTGCTTGTAGAAAAGTTTCTTCTATAACCCAAGCAATTGGTGCTGGGTATGAGACCTAAAATATTTGTCTGCATAGCCAAAATATGCTTTCACTTTACATAAATGCCAGTGAAAGTTTTCTGTATCTTCATGCATCTCTGATCTTTACACGTTGTTGAGGAGTACATCTGGTGCAGGTAGCTCTCTTAGAAGTGCAGTTTGAGCTCTGGGTGGGAACGTGAGACATAAGGCCATGAATTGCCAACTCTTGGTTAACAAGTCATGAAAAGTGGTGGTGTCAGCCAGGTGGATGGATACTGGGAGACACAGAAGGAACAAGAGTGAGACTTTGGCACCTTTACACTGTGAAGGTGCGAAAGCCTGGGGATAACTTTGTTGGGGGTCCCCCATTGTAGGTACCAGCTTGGGCTCTTTCTGTGTTACTGCACTGTGAGTAAATTGTTGTCTGGAACAAGACTTATGAGACTCTAGGATGGGAAACCTGGTCTGGCTGTGTGAGTGGGGTGTATGGGGGGGCCAAGTGGGGAACCCTCTGGTCACTGGAGCTGCCCGCTGTGAAGGGGCTGTGGAGGCAGCAGTGGAAGTCTCTGGTGATGGGAGTGTGACAGACAGAGATCCTCCTGAATTCTCAGACCGGGAAATTGGCTTTAAAATATTTATATTAAAGCCTTAGCTTCAATAATATTTTTGAAGAAATTGATGACAACCTTTCCAAGAATAAGTGTGGATTTATTTTCTTGACCAATGAACATCACATATATTACAGTTCAATTTATAATTTAGGTTGTGTTTTTTAGTTAAATTATTGTAATAAGAAATTATTAAATAGGAAATTAGGCGTATAAATCACCATATGAATTGTGAAGCATGAACTTGGTACAAAATTTATTTATATTTACTTTTAAGATTTAGCAATATTTCTTCTGTCATAATTTATTTAATCCATAGATCTCAATGGTGGAAATCACTTCTGAGTAGAGACTATCAGCAAAAGACCCTTCAAAATAGTTTTTCCAAGACTTACATTCAATGTAGGATTGTAAAATACTTTATACAAAACTGGAATAATTTTTCTTTGCTCATGACTCAAAATATTACAAATTATAAATTATTGTCTCAAGCTATCAGATTCCTCTGATTTGGACTAGATCCTGTTATCCTCTTATTTTAGAATCCAGAGACAGAAGTAGATTTATACATTTAATTTTATTTAAATCTATTCCACATGTATTCACAGAGTTCTTATTTTGGCCCCAGCACTTTCCAAAAACCTTCAGAGGTGCATTCTTCATTTGCAAGGTTAAGTTTAATGAAGTTTATTGAAGAAAGTGTGCTTACTTCTGTTTCTTTCAAGTCTAAAAACAAGTCTTGGCAGACAGTTAAACCTGTTGCAGAATATTTTCTCCAATGAAAAAATTTATATTCAATAGTACCTGCAATTTAGCAAGAGTTGTGTTGTGATATGTTTTTTGCGTATTTTCATGTATCTTCTTTCATGAATTTTTGTAGAGTTTTTTAGAGCTGAAATCATAGTATGAAATACTGACACTATAAAATATAACATTTTGGTAAAACTTCAGGTGGTACTCAGCTGTGATAACACTGCATAGCTCCTTGCTCAGCTGTCACATTAATAAAGCACAATAAACAGATGATACTATTCCACGTCATCTATGCTCTTCCACACCTCTTCCCTGAAAAGGTAATATTTAGTTGCTTAGGACTGCTATTTTACCTATTTTAAAAGTTGGTTTTCACTAAAGGGAATATTTTATAGCAAATTATTTTATACTGTAATTATGAAGAGCTTATGTAAACTCTTTGCAAAGCCATAAAGTTATACATTATGAATAATCAGGTATTTGAATGCAAATTTCGTATTCTAGAAAGTAGACCTCTACTGATATTCAAATGTTAATATGACTTTGAAAGGAAAAAGTTTTGCTGGTTTTATTATGATTTATTATTGATCTGTGCTGTTTTCGGACAAGACTATTAGTTGCTTTACTTTGGTCTTTATAAAGCAAATCACAAAAAAGAAACAAGGAGACTGCAGATTTATTGTTAGTCTTCCTACTGCCACTAAAATAGTCTCTGCAGATTTCAATTTAAGCTAATTCTTGTTATCTTTTCCAAAGGTTGCCTATATTACTGTGTATTGTAATTAGTAGAAGAGATAGCAGCTGCTACATGCAGCTTCTTTTGTTCTTTTAGGATTACAGTTAACAGCACACAGCCAAACTCTCTCATCTCTGAGCAAATGGGCTAGATGAAGGCTAGCTGCTTTCCCCCAGATGTAGTCACCCACACAGGAGGCAATCATAATTTGTCTGTGTGTGTGCTCAGAGTCCAAACAGGAGATGAGAGGACAGGAACTCTTAACTGCACTTCTCCTTAATATTGTGGCTAATTTTCATGTTCTGGAGCATGTTGTGGTTATACTCACATAGTGGTTTACAGGCACATAAAGCTAGAGGACAATATTTGTTGGTTTTGTTTGCCCTTTATGGATCTGCATGATACTGTTCCAGTTGACCACCTACAATTCAGACACTGCATCTGAACCTGAAGATTTGTAATCCTAAGAATTTACATAACCCCTTACAACAATGGCATTGCAGTATCTAAAATTTTTTTTTGGTCTTATCCCTTTCTGAAGGAACCAGAGTTAAGTTTCTTGGCAATACAGAAATTATGTTGCCTCTAGATGCCAGTTCATGTGACTGGCCATTTGGGCATCTCCCTGCTGTAGTCATGAGCTAAGGATAAGGGCCTGTGTGTTTTCAAATAAGGGTTTCTAAAAAATTGGTGCCTAGGTTTTTCTTTCAGTTAAAGTTCTCTAACCGAGCAAAAGCTGTATTCTCAGAATATTTCATGCACTTATCTTAATCTCAAGATAAAAGCAGACATGTTCTTGAATTCAGAAGCCAGAAACCAGGCCTACTTTTTCCTAGACCAGTGCCCCTAAATTCCACAACACAGAATGGTGACTCCACTGCCTTTTATTATTTCCCCCTGAATCTGATATTGATGTCATAAGACAGCTTCACAAAGAAATAGAAAGGCTCCTACTTTGTTTTCTCTATGCCCTTCTCAGACTGCTCTCACCAGGAGCTAAATTAGCAGGTCTGAGCAGCATGAACAGAGAGTAAAGACTGTTTCTCCTGCCCTGGGGCAGGTGGAGGGGAAGTGGAATCATAGTCACAAAACTATGATGTGAACAGCAGGCAGACCTTTCTGCCAGTTCTAGTCTGCCTAGCTTGTCCTGGATGCAGTGTTGTTATACATGTGCAGAGATTAGTGCACGTTCTCAGCAGTGGTGGCTGCTGGGGATCCTCTGATATCTCCCTGACTCAGGGCAACATCACAGCAGCAGGGTAAAAAGGTTTCAGGTCTAGCGCCTGAAACTGTGCATTGTGCATGAACACACAAATTCGTGTGTCTGGGTAGTACAAAAGCAGATATCGAAATGAAACTGATAACTACAAATAAAAAAATGCATTTGTATGACTATGTTCTAAATTCATTTCACCAGAGCTGATTCTCTGGGTCTGACCCTAATTTTTTCATGCTGTTGCCACAACCATTCATTGCAGTGACACCATTTCATTGCAGTTTCAACACAGCCTTCATGGAAGGCTGTAGCATTTTAAGTCTGGTAGTCATATATCAAAAAGCCAATTATTAACTAGAGATCCAGTAAATGTCACCTGAGCTGATCTTTCTCCATGTATTCTGAATACAAAACAATTGGGAAGTGTGAAGAATTTGATAACACTTCTGAATTTTTAATGATAATGACTGTAGCAAGTCCAAATTTCCCATTCCCTTTTCTTTTCCTTTAGGAAACTATTACTATAAGAAAAAAATGAAGATGAGAGGAAGCAATGAATATAATATTTTAAGGTCACAGAGCACTTAAAATATTGGTTATGTCACATTGTGCTGATCTAGATAAAAAGAGGAAAAAAAAAAAGCATTACCTTTTAGACTTACATTCACTTAGAACTTTCCATGTAGACTTTTGTCTCTGTACATAGCTGCAAGAATCAAAACAGTTTTGAAGTTACATTTTTATGTTCAACTGCATCTAAGTGAAAAACAGAATAATAGTATGCTTCATAAATAATCTTAAAGAATCTATGTTTTTGTTACCTACAAATGTGATTTTCATCAGAAATTTGCAATAGTTTTCATTTTACAAATATGTTTTTTAATTATGTTTTTCAGGTTTTGTATTAGTTTGACAGAAAAAAATTAATATCATTGCCCTATTCTTGCCTAAAAGAAAAGCTAATACATAGATTTATCCTGGCATTGGCATTTTAGAATCAAAACAAAATAAATTTGTGCATATTTTGAAGAGAAAATATAGAATTAATCATCTAAAATGTAAAGTGACCTTCACTAGAAAAATTACAACTGTATTTATTCTTTTTAATGAGTCTGATTTTGTGATGTTTTTCTAATGCACTTCAAAAATTAATTCCAAACCTATTTACTCAGAAGTGTCTTCATATTTTATCTATTAGGTTTTCATGTTTCTTTTCCTGTTATCTCTCTCACATTCAAGAAACCTGGTTTTTGATGGCCAGGCATGCCAAATGCCTTATTAATCCGAATGTATTGCAGTTGACTTAAAATTATTCATTGTCTTAATTTCTCTTTATGATTCAGAACGTTTTTCTGAATTCAAAATTATACATTTCAAATTTATTAAGCGTTATTACTCTAACGACCATTAACACTATCTAGGACCATTCTGATGATGTGCAACATTCAGTGAGGCTGTGATTCACCAACTCACATAGATAAATGCCTTTCAGGGGGTCTTAGAACACAGAAGGACCAATGATAGATTTTATGTTACTGCAGAAGTTGTTTCATTGTCATTACCAGACACTTCAAAGAGATTTAATTGCATATTTTCACATCTCATGTGTTTTCAGAGCTATTTGCAGCACCAGTATTTCTCCTCTTATGTCAAAAATAAAACATAAGCTATGAATATAATTTCATTGCTGCTTGCTGTCAAGAAAATCAATGGTACATGACTCCTTTTGACTTCAGTAAAACTGAAAAAGCCCTTTTTTTAAAACCATATCCTCCATTTAAGTAGTATGAATAGTGTTTTCATTGAAATTCTTTTCTAAGAAGAAAAACATATGAAATATATCAGGATGATTTGTTTTGGTGATAACAGCAGTTACTGAGGTGACATTTTAGGTGTGAAAATTATTCTTATTTCTTGCCTTAACTCCAAACAAAAGGAATGAAGAGGAAGGAAGTTACCCTAAAAGGCTTTTTTGCAACTGGGAGACTTCTGAGGATGCATTTTGAGGGGAAGGGAAAGGAAGAGAAGAGGAGCAACAGGGATTTATTTTAATTAGCTTGCCTTGTGATTTTCCCAAGGCCATAAAGAAAATATCTGTTTTCTAATTATTCTATTATCCACTCTGCCATCGTAAGGAGTCAGTTGGAATTCTAGAAGGTGTAACACAAAGTTTATTCTTTAGTCCATTCCCATGTCACTTAGTCTCTTTAGAAATGCTGTTTGAAGGTATTTCTCTCTCTATTTCATTCTTTCCCACTCAGCATTGACCCTGTTCTACAATTTCTAAAATGTGCTAAGAAGCAGAACGGGCTGAAAGATCAAAGTTTTGGCAGTTGCATGAACTACATGAGGAATAGGTCCAAATCAAGGCTAAAAACAATGAATGAAACAAAAACAATCTGGACTAGCTCCCTTATCTCATCTATTAATTCTCTGCACTAAGAGCTGTGGCAGCATAGATGGAGAGACTCAGCCAGGTCTGGAGCTGGCTTACAAGAGCCAGCAGCAACAGGTTCTGTTCCTGAGTGTTTTTAAGCTGATATTGTTAGCAAACAAGTTTTATCACTGGAGTGGGGATGGGAGGAGAGGGGAGGGAGGAAATGATTGGGACAGGCAAGAGATGCTCCATCTTTGCCATCAGTCACATCTCCCTACAAACTACAAAACATAAATACCAGTGTTGTGCAGCAGGAGTCTGGTAAAGGTGCATTTTCTGACAGAGACTAAGGCACTGTAAGAAAGGAATGATACAATGATATTGAGAAACCTGGACAGACTGCTTTAAGTCAGATATTATTTCCCCCAGGGCTGGATCCCGGGATTAAACAGGTGATTTAAATCCCTTGTAATTTTGTTCCACAATTTTCACAACTTGACTCATGTGTGTGTTCCTATATTTTTCAAAAGCAGGGATGATTATACCTCCCTACATATCTAACATTTTTTCTTATTTACTGTTCATAAGCAGATGAATTTGATATGGCTGCAGTATTTTACTGTTTTTTTTTTTTTTTTGGATAAATTATATTTTCCCATTTGAAGTTGTGGATGTGGTATCCTTGGAATTGTTCAAGGCCGGGCTGCACAGAGCTCTGAGCAACTTGGTATAATGAAAATGTCCCTGTCCATGGCAAGGGGGCTGGAACTGATTGATGTTTAAAGTCCCTTCCAAGGGACATTCTATGAATCTCTGATTCCATGATTTTTCCCCTAACAAAATCACATTGAATGCAATTCCTCATTCTTTATGTATTATCTTTACAAGAAAAATAAAATCCCCAAAAGGTAACTTTCCTCACTGAAATAATTTAAGAGCCCCTGAAGCTGAATGTGCCTCTCAAATCTGGCTCAAAGCAACTTCATTTCTTTCTCTTGTAGTAATCAGTTGGGTCAAGCAATGCACATTCACTTATGCTGAAAATACAAATAAAGGGTAGATTTACTGCATGCGCTCATCTTTGAAGACTATTTCCTGATCCCCTCAAGAAATGAAATCTTTCACCTCCAGCAAGTATATTTGCATTATAATTACTTGGAAAAATTAACCAATATTATTTGAAATCGCAAAATATATGTCTTTTTCTGTTCAAACTGAATTGTAGTATGATTAATATATAGACTGTCTCTGAAATAAGTGGCATTTTTTCATTTATTGAACAGGAAAATTTAGGTTTGAGGGAGAACAGTAAATAAAACTGGGATCTAAATATTTCAGAAAAAATATTAATTTATGGAAATACTACTTTAATTCTATAATCTGAGGATTTTTAGGAGTGGATATTGACTATGCAAGTGTCTGTCTGCACATGTATTCAAGATAATCCTCTGCTCTAACATATGGTGAAGTAGTAGCCTTTCAGATAATTTAAACAGCTGGCTTTACAAGTAGGAAGCCAGTTGTTAGACACTTTGCCAAATGCAGCCATCTTTTGTGTTTAATAAAAAATATTAATTTTGCAGAGGGTGTTGGGAGCAGTCAACCATCCGAGTAAACGGGATGCAGGGTGCTGACGTGCAGAATTGAAAATAGATCAGACAAACACTTGTGTGGTTTTCAGAAGAGCATTATGAATCAAATCAGAGAAAAGGCCTTCTTCTCCCTTCCCCTCAATTTATTGGCAGACTAGCTGCAGTTCAAAGACGTGTGGCTTCCCTTGGCTCTTAGTGGTGTGTAAAGCAGCCACATGAGGACTGCATGGCAGAGGAGACAGACATGGCTGAGAGTGGTGAGGGGTGAGGCTCAGTTCAGTTCAGGTCAGTCCAGGTGGGCTTGGAGTGAATTGTGAGGCTCTCCAAGGTCTGCAGAGGGCAGGTGGATCAAGTCATACAGCAGAGTGCACTCAGGCACGGCAGAGGGGTGCTTGAAGCAGCTGAATAAAGATGTAGAGTCGCTGAAGGTTGAGTATTACAGGAGGCTGTAATAGCAGGTGGTCATCATCTTTACAGAAGATATGACCATCCTGAGACTGCAAGTGCAGCCCATTAATTCCAAAACCAGTATGAATTACTGCCTGCTTAAAAGCATGAAAAACTGAAAGAAAATTTCTACATGCTCAGTACTGCAATCAAGCTACCTTACTCCTTATTGGAGTAAGATAAGAAGCTACCAAAAACCAGAATGAGATCAAAACATCTCAGTGAAACAGAAGTGTGTCTGGCAGATAACTCCTAGTTTAATATGGAGATATTGACATACACATGGAAAGGGAACAAAAATCCCAAACAAACTTTATCCTAATAAGAGTTATCTCCTAATTATGGAGTGAAGAACAGGGGAAAAAGAAAACCAACTGGAGTTCAGGCTAATTTTAGGTGATGTGATGAAAAACTAAAGGAATGGAAAATATGTAAATTCAGACCCTGTAACATTTTAATCCAGCATTTTGGCTCCTCAGCATATTCTTCACTATGTTCAGATGCTGAGAGGGCAAGCCCTGATGTGACTTCTACGCACCAGCTGGGCAGGCAGGGGTTGTGAAGAGTTGTCTTTCAGTCTCCTATTTTCTGTTTTTGTCTCTGCCATCCCCAAAAAAGTAAAGATCTTCACTTTGGAGACATACTCATAATTTGTAGTACCAAGAACAATCAGTCTGATTTTTCTTCTGCTGTTTTCTTTTTTTTTTTTTTTAACACAGTCTTTTGAGAGAATTATGGCAATAATAGGAGACTTATGAGGCAATTTAGAAAATGGAATTTGCCCTTGAAGTTTAGGTCATTCCACCAAAGCTATGAGAAACTCTGAGAAGGCATTAAGGGGAATCTGACCTTCAGAAGTCTCTTGTTGCCTCTGTAAAGAGGCAGAAATCTCTCTCAGGTTTGCCCTCTGTTATATAACAGATGGTGTAGAAACTACAGATATGCTTGAATGTCTAAAATAGTCCCTAAGGTTATATCATACATGAAACACTAATTTTGAGATTCCATTAGTTCTTTAAGAATTGCTATAAGTCAGTGCCCAATCCCTGGTAGCAGCCAGCAGCAGACATTTCAGGTTAATATGCAGGACTGTCAAGACTGCAGGATTTGAGCAACTGCAGAATAAAATGCTCAAAAGAAAAAAGCTTTTGGGTTTTTACGTGTTGGGGTTTTTTTTCCTTAACAGAAATTTGCTCTCCAATGCTTTGCTTATCCTCTAGGGCACTGCCTCCTTATCAGCAGTAACAACAAAAGACTATCATTGTATACAGGACATACTTATCTGAGCAACAGATGGTTTTTTTAAGGCCAAAGGGTTACATTTTTATCCAATGGAAGCACTGAGCCTTGAGCTGTCTTTGTAAGATAAAGAATTATCAAAAGACGGTGTGTTTGACTTGAAGAATTTTTAGAATTTGGAGTTCACTAATCATTGTAATCTAAAGTATGCACCATGTAATGACCTAAGGATGTGCCAGAAGGTGTATTTCTTAATCCAAGATAGTTCTAAGACTAAGATACCATGAGAAAGATCTTCAAGGTTAGAAATCTTAAAATGTTTTTTTACAACATTCATTGCTGGCTGATGTACTACTGGTAGTTTTGGTTTTTGGACTTAAAAATTATTCTAGAAAGTTCTTTTTCCTCTTAGTATTTGCAAGTTACTGATAATATGCTGTGAGAAATGCCTCCTCAGTTTCTGAATCTTTTCCTAAACTTCTGAGCCATGTATTGCCCTGGGACAGTGTGTTTCACACCTGTGTTTTGTGACAGAGACAGTGTTTTGTACACATTAACGCCTGGTAATAAACACCTTTGTAAGGATTGAATATTGCAGTTAGTAGTGTGAACAATTTATTATTCCACAGCTGTAGAACACATATTGCCATAACCTGGAGTGTGTTTCCTGATGCTTTGTTAATTACAATTTGAATTTTTTACAGTAACCCCTTAGGAGAAATTGAGGTAGAAGAATAACATTTCCCTTTAATTTCCTGAAAGAGAAGTTCCTTGACAGAAATCTGTTCCAACCATTTTTGTGCTAAAGATTAATGCAAAGGAATAATTTAGAGTCCAGCTATAAAACCATACACTGTCCATGGTTTCACATGGTGCATCCATACTGCTATGGCCAACCTGAGCATTTCTCAACTTCCATTCCTTGCTCTGATTTCCCAGGCGTTTTCAGATTCCTGCCAAAGCACTGATCCTGGCTAGGCTCCTATCCCTATTTTAAATCTAACCGTACCCCTAGAAGGAACTGCTCTCACAAAGGTGGGAGAGGGACGTGTGTTTGGCAGTGCAAGAAGAGGGAAAGTGGACAATGGAACTGGATTTTTTGGCATTTTTCTAAAATTTTATCTGAAGATGACTCTAAAATTTTAGAATCTACTACTTCAGTTCTTCCTTTCCTCTCCCTGGTGCCAAGACAGCTGTTCACGCAATGAACCAAGACAAGAGGTGTTCCAAGGCCTTGGATCTATCCCTAAATAAAATGTTTGGTTCTCTGTTCATTCTAAAGAGATGGATTTCTTAATCTAAGTGACTATGGAGCTACAGAAATATATATGCTGGCACAACATGGAGAGAAGCTTGACATTGGAGGTGGTTCAGGAAAAAGCAGAAGTATGGTCTCCTAGGAAAGAATGTCTCATACAGCCTCAGCTTCAGATGAACTATTCAATATTCATTCCCATGGGTAGTACAACTAATTTCAGAATTGCCACAGAGTAAGCAATTTACAGTGTAGCCCTTGGTTTCTGTACAGCACTTTATCCTTAATTACACCCCTTATCCCGTGTTGCCTCACAGACTTCTATGTGTGCAGTGTTGCCAATCTGTTACTCATTTGCATTGGCACAATGAGAAGGGTTAGTTGTTAGACTTTTTCCATTACTATTTTTGTAGAAAGCATTTTTAACATAGTTAAAGGATTTTAAAGGTCCTGTGAAGTGCTGGATCTCAGAGGCTCACTAATTTCATTTGGAGTGGAGTCTGCTGTGCATCTCTCAGGGCACTCAGCTTCTTAAAGGATTAGACCATTTTGTAATGCCATCCATTTGTGTCAATATTTTATCAGCAATACAGAGATTATGCATAAGGTTGTCTCTTAGCCTGATTAACTGCTGTACTGGAAAGGGATATTGCATCTTTATGTCCTTAATAATGTAGAATTCAGTTTGATTTACACAGTATTAAAACACTCAGAATAAACACAGACATCAAAGTTCTAAGAATTAATGCTGTCTGGATATCCTATACCCATATAATAGATAAAATATACCTTTAAAGGTCTGCTGGAGTGAGTGTCTGACAGAGTGGACAGGAGTAGGATAGAAGATCCCACTGTGTATCCTGTGTACCCAGGATCTGAGCTATTCTGTTGCCCTACCAGACACTGTGGATAAGCCAGAAAAGTCAAGTGGGGAGAAGGAGAAACACAGTTGCTGCTCATGGCTACTGCACTCCTTTGTGAAGGGAAAATTTTGATCTTGATGAATTGGAAAGGATCATTCCTCTTCTTAAGGCTATGTTGTGAAGCAGAGGAGGAAAGATGTGCAGCTATCTGTTCCTACAGGCTAGTTCTTTGAAATGACAGAAGCACAAAGAGGTGACATACTATAGAATAAATTTTGTCATTGGTTCTTTTGTACTGGAATAAAATCTACATTCGATGTGACATGAAATCACAGACAATCTTTTCCCATCAGGGAATGGTTTCTTCTGCTTTTTTTGGTCTCATTCTTATGTTTTTATTTTCCCTGTCCTTCTATTCTCCCTGGTATCCCTTCCTCTTTTTTTTTTTTTTTTTTTTCCCCTAGACCTTCCCTTTGCAACACTGCATCCTCCAGTCCTCCTGCCTCGATATCATTCCTTTCCCAGTCACCAGACATCCTCATTGGAAGAGCTGCCTGCTTTTCCTTTTTATTCCTTCTTCAAACCCCTTTACCAGGAGGTGCTGGCGCTGTGACTGACAGGTGGTGACCCTGCTCAGCCTGCACCCCCGGTGACAGCACAGCACTCCTGCCTGGGGACAGCCTCTGTGCTGAGTGGCACGGGGTGACCTGGCCACACAGGGGAGGCAATGAGCAGCAAGGCACAACAAAAGGTGTGAGCTGCATTCCACAGGGTAACTCCAGAAGCATGAAATTTGATATTAGCTCACAAGAAGAGACAGAAGAGATATTTCTGACTCACTTTGAGGAACAGAGTATAGTGCAATGATTCAGGCAGCACCAGATGGCATAAATGTGCCTTGGGGCAGTATTCCTCCCTGGTCCGAAGACAGTGGGAGCATTTTATGTATGATAGAAAAGTGGAAAATATTGCAATATATTTTAGTGAGAAAGAGAATGAATCTTGCCAAACAGAAAAGTATAGATAGCAGAGAACTGGTGGACATAGCCATTACTGAGCTTTATTTTAATCTGTTTTAATCATGGAATGTAGAATAAACTGTGTATTTACTTCTAGATTTCACATTATTTTCACTAAGTTTCTTCATTGAGCATGGCAAATAATAGAGCAACTTCCACAGAAGACAAGGTAACTTGATTTATAATCATTGTGAATTTTATTATAACTTTATTTTCTCATATGATTCATTTCTAGCTACAGTAATGCCAGTTTATGATGCTGTTTTAAAGTAATCATAATGTCATTTTCACTATCTCTTTTGGAATGTTTGCTGTCTTAGACATACATCTGGTGGCATTTAAAGGAATACTCTACTTATGTGCTGTATGTACATAGGATAAAACTGTAAAACAGATTTTTAATGTGCAAATAAACACTGTACTGTGGCACTGATGGGAGGTATTTTCAAGGTTATACAATGCATTGATACCATCAGGGCAAACAGATTTTCAATAAGGAACAATTTCATATCAGAATTTGTTCTGAAGACAGATACAGAAAATTGAATGCTATACAGTCTATTTAAAGATAAGAAAGTTTTATTATTGTTATTCATAAAAATTATTTACCATATTCAGAGGAGGATTTGTGAATGCTTAGCCATGTTAAAACTCTGTCTCTTTTGAATGTGAAAATGTTGAAAGAGTTTGGGTGCTACTAAACGTTCTTGAATAGGCCCTGAGAAATGGCAAAGACCTGCAGATCTCGCTTCACAGTTGTTTCAAATTCATAGTGTCTACCCGGATGCACTGCTGTCAGTCCAGGGGGTGAAGTTTGCTGAAATGAGCCACACAATCCTTCATCTTCACTGAAGGAAGTTTTCACAGAACTACACCCTAAATTTAAAAGGTTTGTGTTACATGCAAACAGATGAATTCAGAGTTTGTTCAATGGTAGGCGATTGCCTGGATAATATAACAATATATATAACATGAGAGATAGAAAGCATTTCTCCTTAGTACCTGGATTACTTATCAGGACAAGGACATCTTGGGGTGGAAAAATCCTGCTATGTTTGCTGTCTGGGTTACAGGAGTCACAGGAACATGAGGTAGGTGGGAGGCACAGTGGTACTTGGGGGAGCACAGCAAAAAGGGAATATTTCACCAAGTAGGTAAAACAACTAGCAATGAGAGAGGAGTAAGATTTGTAAGGGCAAATGCAGTCTTTTATTAAGTAAATGAGAGGTAGAATACTCTTTCTATATAGATAGCTACCAATATCAGAGCAATAGATATTGAATTGCACTCAGTCAAAAGAGTTATGTTACTTTGTTGGTCAAATATAAGAAAAGGGTGATCAGCACTTTTATAGGGGATAGGGTTTCCTTAAGTGTATTAGTTATTCATAGAATTAAAAATTATTATTCATAACTGATTTAATGATCTTTCCATCTTTTCTTTAAATACCCACTAGTGGCTTTCTACTCCTTAAGCTTCCCCCTCCCTCTGCATCATTAGAACTTTTTCCCAAGCTCACTTCCTTGTGATGTAATGCATGATGATTCTGTGGGTGTGAAAAACTCTGCTCAGTCTCCTAAACACTTTAGAAAATATTCTTATGGCCATCCCTGAGGCTAGAAAATCAATCTGCTGGAAGACAGACCTCTACTCCTCACAAGATGTTTCCAGGTTTCATCCAGGAGGAGCCAGCTGTGTTTTTCAGTGGGTAATTTGCATTATTTTGGGCTTTTCCAGTTATTCCTAGGAGGAGCACGTCTTTTTCTCCTTCTGTGAGAAGCTTTTTTTATCCAAAGTAAATTGTCAGAATAAGAATAGAGGCAGTCTTTCCACTCTTCCTCTCAGCCACTGTCTTCAACAAAATACATCATAACTTGCAGAAATTATGTAAAGAAGTCACACAGACATAGGAATTCTTGGTATTTCTAGGACTTTAGCAGGATGAACTGTGCCACCATGCAGGTTTGTTCTAGATAAGGACACAAAGACACAAGGTTCTGACACTTAACATACTGAAAAAAATCCTAAAACAGAGGCACATTTTATTATAGATTTCATTTATTTCATTAATATGCAAATTCCCTATGAATTCCATTTCCATCATTCCAAAAGAAAATGTCTCTTTCATTCAAATAACAGAATTTCTTTTTCTTTGATTAGAATGAAGGAGAGATTTTTTAATACTGTTAAAATATTTTGTTGCAATGTTTTGGGTAATCAGATAAAAAGCTTTAGATTTTTTTTATGCCATTTCCAGGTCACAGCCCCACCATTGAGATCTTGGCTCATCTGGTCTCTGAGCTGTCTTATTAACCATTGGGTTATGGGTTTTCTGACTTTTTTCTCTTGTTTTAGTGTGGGAATCCAGTCTGGATCTAAGCAATTTTCTCACAAAAGCTTGTTAAGACCAATGGTTCTGATTTTAATGAGTTAGTATGTCTGATACAGAGGTTTTGTCAACAATTTTCCCAAGAGCTGATTGTAATTTCATTCATGATTCAGGTAGCTTGCAGTTGTAATAGTTCCTTGTGTCCCTTCAGCTTAGCTGTCAAGTTAAAGTGCCCTTGACACAGCTCCTTGCTTATGAAGAACAGTGAGATTTGCATCTCCGTCATACACTGAATTCAGCTAAAAGAGACACATAGGTAATGTGCTGTTATTGGTCTCTGCTTTGTTTGTGAGAATCTGCCAAGTCTCTTTGTAAAACAGCAAATTGCACACAGTTCAAATATGCATAAAAGTAATGTATTATTTATTTTTATTGGACTGCAAGTTCCCTCTGCATCAACCTGCAGTAAGATTACCATGAGATAACTTCCTGAGTGCCCCTATTGCCCACCAGCTCTGGGCCAACTCTGCTGGCTACAGGCAAGAAAAGTAATTTTATTTCCAAAATGCAAACATTTTTCAATATGTCATCCAATGCCAAAAAAAAAAATAATACTTGCAGAGACTGGGCAACTACTCCATTTTCAATCTCCATTACTTTAGCTATTCATTTGGAATAGGCCTATTAGGGCAGGTCATATTACAATGTCAGCTATTTTAAACTCTCTATAGTGAAGAGTTGATAGCATTTGATTGGAAGTGTTTTCTGTAATACCTGCAAGATCCTTTATGCTGTCCACAAATATTCCTTTAGAAATTACTCATTAGTTCTTTATCAATCTGTTATTTTCAGAGCATGACATAATGTGCTGGATGTAAGCTTCAAAAAATTTAAATGCAATAGGAAACTATTAACACTTTCAAGAGTAAGAAGGATTGCTGGCTATTTCAAATACATAAGAAAGATTTTTTATAACTTCTAAAAAATTATTGTCACTCCCTCTTGCAACTTTGTAGTCAAATCTTACTAGATGTAAGAGTAATTGTTTTCTATACATGATAAAATTTAAGACTAAACATAAACAAAAGGATTTAATATCAAGAGAAATTATGTCCTTGTATGAATGACATCTATTCCCCTTTTATTCTTGGCAATCCATAACAGGAAATGAGAGATGCTTCTGGATGTCAAGTCTTGAAATCTGAGTTCAGAAATCCTGTGATAGTGAAGCAAATCAGTAGAAGTTAGCTGGTGCACATTGAATGGCACAAATTAAAGCAGCTGAAGAGACCAAAATGTTCCATCTTCTGATACATCCCTTCTTAGCAATCGAAAATATATTAAAGTGATGGGTTGGCAACTTTTTTATTTTAGTATTTAGGATCCTAGACAAAAGCTTCTATAACTTCTCTAAAAGAGGTCCTGGGAAAATGTGCAAAAAGATACCCCAAAACTTCCCCTCATTGGACTGCAAGAGAAACATTTACAGGCATACAGTTTTCCTCTGGCATGAAGGAAGCATAAACAATATTTATTTATGGATATTATTATTTAGTAGTGTAAACTCCTCCATGTCCTCTGAACCTCCAAAAGGAAGAAGACACATTGATGGCTGGATATAATTTTACTTGTCCACTTTGCTTGGGGGTCACATAGTATTGAATTGAAGTTTAAAGACAGTGAGCTTCGTGATCTCTATTTTTTTGCATGGCAAAGATACACAGAGCAAATGGCCAGAATTTCTTTTTCTAGAAGACTTCATATAATGAAGAGTTTTACACTCTGAGGTAAGAAAACCTTAGAGTTTGTTTCCCTGCCCCTTCCCCCACCCCCTGATCCACCTCTGAATCTGTACATGCTGCATATTTAACAGTAGAGTAATTATTAAGCTTCAGCAAATTTCATATATAGTTTCTCTGTGTTCAAGATTCTGCAGGCTCAGACAGCTGTAGAGATATAGCAAAGCTGAAAAATTGCTTGCTCCTCTAAAATAGCAAAAGAAAAAATTACAAGGACTTATTTTCAACACACCAAGCCATCTGCAGTTTCCACAGCAGCTTTCCAAGCAGAAAGTGGGCAGTAAATAAGCACATTGCAAATATCGACCAACACATGCAGTGAGTAATTACTGCATCAAGGTATCACTGATCTAAGTGGTAAAAGTTATTGTAGTTAACCCACAGGGCAAAAAGAGCCATGCCTTTCCATTAACACTGCTTGGTGCATTATCTGGCTACATTTAGAAACATGACCCCAGTTAGATCTGGGATCTGTTCCATTTGTTGCAGTTCATCTGAGATATAATGTTCTTTCTGCTGCATTGACCTATTCAAAACCATTTTGTTATCTGAGTTTTGTCATCTCAGACACGACCTTGCTGTGGTCTGAGCTCATCATGGGACAGTTTTTCTCTTGGGCATTTTGGTTATGGGAGATACTGTATCTCAGCTACAGGGAGATAAAATTTTCACTCTGCTATTTTTTTTTTTTTTCCTCTTTTCCCTTGCTTTGTGAAGATGTTGGAATTTTTAGGAACAGGCACACAGCAATTTTGTTTCTTATCTCTACTCTCTGTTCAGATTTCTTCTTTTCTATCATATGCTTTGAAAGGTGTTCAATGGATTGCTTTGTTTTCCTTCTATTTAGTGGACAATAATAACTTGCTGTTCTAGAAGTGTATCTGAATTTCCAAGTAGTTTTGGAACTTGTCTTAGATTTCCTTCGTTAGCAAACTGCCCACTTGCTGTTTTGTTTCTGCAATAAAATGTAACCATCACTGCTGCTGCTAAAAGAGGTGCAAAATGAAAACAGAGTTTGAAAGTAGGATTGTAGCTCTCTTTTGGGTTGTAGTTTAATATATATTTGTTTTTCTTTGTGAAAAATTCCATATATCTCACAGATCAGAAAAATTAAGAATATAATCCTAGATTACACCAACCAAATTCTGCTGAATAGGTTAGAGATTATATTAATAATACCTTGAAAAGGTAATGTAGATATGAAAGCTTACTGAGAGGTTTGCTTTTGCCATATATCTTTAAAGGAAAATGAAATATGTTACCAGCTGGAATAACATATTTGGCGGATATTTGGCCCATGTCTGGATTATAACATAAAATGCAGGCAAGTTAAAATCTAGGTTTCTGCTGTGCTTTGCATTTTGCTAGATATGGAAACTAGAGTCTTGGGGAAAACTCTGTATGTCTCTCAAATTCAACTGTAGTACCTTTTTCACTCTGCTCTTCATAAAGTAGATGTATTGATACAGTTTTTGAGAGCAAAGATACTGATAGTCAAAGAGGAACGAACGTTTTTGTTTCTTGCAATTATTTTTTTCATCATTGTTTATTTTGAACACACGGTATGTAAATGAAAATGAGAAAAAATAACTCATATTGTTATTTATAATACATATTACTATACGTATAAAATGTTTGTATATATTTATATGTATGTAACAGGTGTATATAGTTAGTATAGAAAGAGTCCACACTTTAGTTAATTTATTGACAGACACATACATATGACATGACATCATGCATACACATACAAATAAACAGTTACAGCAGGAAACAAAGTTTGTTTTCCAAACAAGTTCCATGCACATGGACAACCATTATGAAGAATTTTTAAGTTTAGGAAGATATGTTTTCTAGGGAGAAGCATTGATGGCTGTTATTTGGAAAAACTGCTGCCTTTAGCTATAGGACTTTCCTTAGTTCTGCTGGTTTTGGCTGGGATAGAGTTAATTTTCTTCACAGTAGCTGATATGGGGCTGGTATGTGTTTTGGTTTTGTGCTGAAAACAGTCTTGTTAACAGAGAAATGTTTTCATTACTGCTGAGCAGGACTTACACAGAGTCAAGGACTTTTCTGCTCTTCACATGACCTTTACCAGTGAAGAGGTTTTAGGTACATAAAAGGTTGGGATGGGACACAGCTGAGACAGGTGACCCCAAGTGACCAAAGGGATATTCCATACTGTAGGGAATCATGCACAACATATAAAGATGGGGGAAGAAGAAGGAGGGGGGGGCATTCAAAGAAATGGTGTTTGTCTTCCCAAGTCACAGTTGTGTGATGCAGCCTGACTGAATACCTGCCTGCCCATATGATGTGGTGAATTAACTCCTTGTTTTACTTCGCTTGTATATGCAGCATTTGCTTTGCCTATTAAACACTTTTTATCCCAACACCTGAGTTTTCTCACTTTTACCCTTCTGATTCTCTCCCCCATGCCACTGCTGGGGAGAGGGAGGGCAGCTGCATGGTGCTTTGCTGTTGTCTGGAATAGAACCACGACTGCACCCAGTGCGAGGCTCAAAAGCTCCAGGATAATGACAGATTACACTGGAATGTGCTGTATATTGAATTTATAGCTGTTACTGCTGTTTGGTACAAACCAGCAGACCTCTGTGCTTGCCGTGGGGCTCGCTTACCTCACTGTGTATCAGGATCTAGTGCTCATTAGTTGCTGCTTCTTGGCTTTGCTGCTTGCTGTGCTTCTGTCCTGCTGATGGCTTTACTGGGTTGTGCTGGGAACATTCTGATCACAGCAGTGGCGATGTGGCTGGTCTGGCACATGGGCAGAGCATCGCTGCTGCTTCTCTGCTGCTGTACTGGACAGGCTGGGACTCCTTTGTGAACTTGAATCAAAGAGACTGGGGGCCATGGATGAGTCCGTGTGGGACACCCTGAGGCATCTATGGCCTTGGTAATGTCTGTGGCACAGCAGGCATACCTCTGAAGGGATTGTGGCTCAAGGAGAAGTCCATGCTGCAGTAGGTAGACCTTGAAGCATCAAGGGATTCTATAGGAGGTCATGCTGGAATATTTTAAAGCACATTACCACAGATAAGCTCATAAGAGAACAGGGACCCCCTGGAGGGACTGCAGCCCCGGGAGGGCTGTGTTGGAGCAGGTTTGCTTCTCAAGGGACTGTGGCTGTGGGTAAAGCCACACTGAGCAGGTGTATCTCTGAAGGCATCATGGGATGTGGAGAATGACACGTTGGAACAGCTGCTCCCCAGAGGGATTGTGGCTGTGCATAAGTCCATGCCTGCAGTCCATCCCTTGACAGATTGTGGCTCACAGATAAGCCTCCACTCAGAGCTGGAGCAACCCTAGGGCGCTATGATCTTTGGATAAGCCCAAGTCTGTGGAGCAGGGCCAGGGGGAGAAGTTCACTGCAATGTCAAACCCTGGGGTCTGGATCAAAGGAATCAGGGGTTGGGATTGCAATGGGAAAAATACCTTTGAATTGCTGGAACCTGGAATTTGAGTTGCATGTTGTGGAAATTACTGCAGCAGCAGTCCCTTGTTGCTAGCTAGTTTAAGAACAAGTGGAGGAGTTTATTGCAGTGTTAAACACTATAAACTGGCCCAAAGGGACCAGGGTGGAGATTGTAATGGAAACACCTTTAGATGGTTGTAAGCCATGATTTGAATTGCATGTTACAGGTATTACTATAACAGGAACCACCCGAATTGGTGGAGGAGAAGCCTTACAAAAAGCAGTGCAAGGGCAGCCGTCACTGGATCAAAGTTGATTTTGAAGCCCAGGAATGCTGCACAACACCTCCAGTCTCCTGTCCTGACCACCACAACAGATGGAGCCCCAGGTCTTGGACCAAATAAATTTAGTGGGTGTTTTGTGGATATTTGTGGACATGTTACAGACATTTTACAGTGGTGGCCCATAAACTAGGGGAATGGTGGGTGTGGAGGCTGCTGCTTGGGGACTGACTGGGCACAAGTTCCTTAGTTGCTTTCATGTGCATCACTTGCCTTTCTTGCTTTTTATTTCTTATTTCTCTCTCTGGTTTTTTCCTTTCCATAGAAAATTATATTTATTGTTATTATTATTATTATAAATTACTATCAAGGATAATATTCATAATGATTATTTCCTTGATGTAATTAATGTTATTATTCTTTTATTTAAATGATTAAACCATTCTTATCTCAACCCAATAATTTTCTTACTTTTACCCTTTCAGTTCTCTTTCCCTAGTCCTGCTGGAGAGGGAGTGGATGAGCAGCTGTGTGTTGTTTATTGACACCTGGGGTTCAACCATAACATTAATTAATGTCTGACAGTAGCAGTTCTGTAGAAGAATTTCTGTTTATGTTTTTATTGCTAATGATTCACTTAATTTGTATTAATTTAAACATCTTTTCAAATGAGGATTGTGCATCTGTTTTAAAGGGATTTTTAGTAACTTTTGTGGAAACTTTTGTAAAGTTTTTTGTAAAGCATGGCAAACTGTCATTTCAAGGGGCAAAGTGAGGACTTTTTTTAAAGCTTTTCAACAGTTTTGAATATAGATATAATTTCTCACTGGAAGAAAAATTATGCACAACATTTTTAAGATCTTCTGTATTTCCAGAGTTGAAAAGTCTCTAAAAGCAATTTCATGAACCTAGTGCTGTCTGTACACTTAAATGCAGATCTTAACATGCATTCGTACTCAGGTATGAAGTTAATTGAATTTTTTGTCATATTTTCAGTAGATTACACTAAAATAGTTATTGAATATAGATTTTTAAAGTGAGTTACCAGAAATGGTATTTGGAAACTACACTTGCAGTGGCCAGATCCAGTTGGTTGGACAACCATAACAAATATGCATACAGATTGCAAATTAGAGCTCTAGAATATCATCCAAAGACTGCAGAAGTCAATAGAAATATTTGCATTGACATCAATGGATGTTGGATGAAACATCCAGCTAAATTGTCAGAGAAGCAAAATTAACCTTCCTAGAGCACAAATCCTCCCCAGTCATGTTAAACAATTAACAAAAAATTCCACAGTGTAGTCTCATATAAATTAAATTGAAGTTTGTCTGGAATCAATGCTGAATTAGCAAATATGAATGGTTTGGACAAGGCAGCCAGCACAGTGCTGCTCACTTGGATCAAGGATGTCTGACTTGTGTTCTGGTGCGACTCGAGAATTCACTGAGGAGAAAGTACCACATAACAAGAAATTGAAACATTGGTATAATTGCCATATGATGTCAGCTTGATGGGAATTTCTTTCAAAGCAATGTTCCCTGTGGTGCATTTTATAAAGAAATCTTTGGAGTCCTTAGTACCTAATGAGGTAAGGCCTCTAAAGAGTGCAATAAATGGTAGAACTGGGCAAAAATGAAAACTGAAGTTCCGTCAGATAGGGCTCCAGTCTATAAGCTCTCCTGCAGTGCAGAAGTTAATCTTTTTGAGAAACTCATTTGTACCCCCATAGATAAGTCCATGTATGGAGGTGTATGGCACTTGTAGGCAAGAGGTGTTTAGGAAATTCTCAGAAATACAACTGACTTCAAATTCAGCGTGGGGAGAAGTGGAATAAATAGCCCACCTTCTGGTAACATATAAATAGCATGCTGAACAAATTAAATTAAATTATTTTTCCATTTTGAATAGGCTCAACTATATGGTGTTAGGTTTTTGCCTTGAAGAAATAAATATATTGTATTATTAAAATCTAATTTCTCTAATATGAAAAAAAATTTGAATATCTCATGATCACCTATAATGTATATCCACACAGATCAGGAACAGAATAAGCATGATTAGAATACTTACACAAGACTTTTCAAAAGTTTTAAAACTGTTTCTTAACCACATATATTTCAGATAAACTGTGTACATCAAACAAAAAGGGTGAAATGTAAGACTATTGCATCTATATAATAGGAAATATGTATTAACATTTTGACTCAATATTAAAAAGACTAAGCACAGAGGTGAAGAGTTTCACATAACAGCCTAACAAGTGAAGTCAGAAGTCTGTATTTTCCCAACAGAAGAGGCCAGGCTTCACTTAATTGTTTGTCCAGCATGTAAAGATCCTAAGAGGAAATGGTTTATTTTTGCACACTTTCACTGTGTATTTTCGAAATAAAAGTAAGATTTGATACAGCTAAAATTGTGCATATTCATTCATAACTACTGAAAAATTGAACATTTTGCTTAAAATATTCTAAAGATAATTTAAAATGAAAATAATGTTATAATTTTATATCTTGGACAAAAAATCCCATGTGAAATACAATGTCCATGTTTTGGATAGCTCTGTTTCTTCTTCTGCTTACGGTTTAAAGCCTTTTCTTCCAAATACTGGAAATAATTAGGAATTAGTATCAATAGAAATACCAGGAGAAGATAGGTAGGTAGATGTTCTTTGCTGTCACATTAGATACTTTATGTATCTGTAGTATGTCTCTACAGTTTTAAAATGGTACTTTTTAGGTATGTTTTTTGCAGTTTTAGACTAGTACTCACAAGGAGGAGAAAATAATAAAAATATTTGGAATATACTCAATAATCTTGACTTTAACAAGGCCACTCACTCCCTTTACTATAGATGGTAGAAAGATTTTAAGAGGAAAATATTAAGCTTGAGAGTAATTTATACTGAAGATTAAAAAAGTCCTTCCTGAGTAAAAATACAAAAATCACAAAGATGAGTGTAAGCTTTTAGGATTTGAGGTTTGTGTTTTTTGGATCTGAGCCTGTTTTTTGATGACAAAAAAGACGTGACAGAAACTGGACAGTTCGCTTGTTCCTCTGCTGCAGACTCACTGCAGAGCTGTAGGAGAAGTTGTTTTCCAGCTAAAGCTGAGAGAAGGCTGTGATAACATCATGTCAGCCTAGCTAAACAAAAAACAGAGAAGGGAAATAGGAATGAGAAGGAGTTATGCAGGGAATAAAAAGACATAGAGAGCCTAACAGGAGGGATAAATGTTTCAGTCAGTGCTGAAGCTCAGAGTTCATCCCACGCCTGTGTGAACAAGGACAGTGCAACAGACCAAAGCTGGAGAATCTAGAGATTTTTTTTTTTTTTGCATTGCTACAGGAGAGGTCTTAAAAGGATTAATCAGCTGGAAATTAAAAGTTGACAGAACTTTGAAACTACTGGTTCTACAATTACTCTAAATCAGTGTATCTATCAGTTTTTCAATTATCAGCTCATGTTGAAATAATGAATAACTGTTCATAACTTTCTCCAACCTTTAGGTTTAGACTTCTTTTATGGTTGGTTTCTGCCTGAAGGTGAATTTATCCATTCACAGAGGAAAGGTTATTTAGCATGGATGAAGTGAGAGACCACTCTAGACATTATGAATAATAGACATACGAGATAGTGATTTTCATGTTAATGTTATATCTGACCTACATTCTTGTTTTACATAAAATTGTCAGAATGCTCTGAGTCATAAGCTAGTCACCACATACTTTTCTAAAATATTCTGTGTGTGGATTCTGGAGATTCAAAGACATACTGCAGTTTTCTTTGGCATCAGAGCGAAATTGATCAGTGAGGTTTTCAAGTGCTGTTAAGAATCAAAATATATTTGTATTGAACTTTGAGCATGGGATTACGTTTAGCCTCTAATGATACAGGGCAAGGAATATCTCCTATTTGCAGCTTCTCAACACATTATATATGTGTAGACTTGTGAGAACTCCTCTACAGATTCTTATATTTAGTTATTCTGCAATCAGAAAATTCTCATCACTAATGAATATGCCTCATTTACATTAAAAACACATTTTAGTCTCTGATCATCATCTATGTTTCAGTTCTGAGCTAACAGTTAATTCTGAGAGAAACTTAAAAGTGATGTATTTCGGTTTCATTTAAATCAGGGGGGAAAAGTACAGATCACAGTGCCCTTAACAGTGCTTTTAATAGAAAGCTAGGACAAAAGAACATATTTTCTGGGAGAGTTTCCTTTGTCTAATCCAAGACCTTACCATAACTGCCATGCCTATGATGTCCACATATACAACACATTTTTAGGAGACAATAGCAGTAAAAGGGGGATGATGGGACAGAAGAGATAGGCAGAGCAGAATTTGTCACATAAATGGGAGAAATTCTGGGCCATTATTTTTCACAGGGAGGCCAAGCTCAAGCCCCTTTCTCTAACCTTTTTCACAGGGAACCCTTACTGAAATGCACTATGAATTCCTGTAAAACGCTTTCCTGCTTGACACAGGATTTAGGCTGCCCTTTTCAAGAACCACTTTCAGAGATTTCTTGAGTAAGGGTAGTAGAGCTGGCAGGGTGCAGAAGCAGAGGGACTTTCTTATAAAAACTTTTTTTAGGGTGAGCTAGTCACCTTTATTTACAAAACCAAGAGAGTTGAAGGAGAAAAATTACAAGGAAGCATGTTTTAAAATGGAAACAAAAATCAAGAAGTTATAAAATGTGGTCCTCATGTTCTGGGAAAAATATGAATTATAATGCCAATTTCCTTTTTGCACTTTGAAATCTCAACAGTTAGCTGCTTGTTACAGTATTAAGTTGTCTGACAAACCCCTTGAAGAAACTCAGAAGATGAAGACAGGAAAGGAAGGGAATACATTTGAAAATGTAACTACTATTGAGGACTTGACAGTTACATGTAATGGAGTATTTCCAAAGAATTTAGGATTTCTTTCTCTTCTCACAAGTGGTCTACATTTTTTGTTATCATGCTATTTCTTGTTTGTAAACACAGGTGTTCGTGAAAAACTTTGTTTTTGGCAGGTCTGACTTAAAAGCCAGCAAGGTTGCTGTGTAGCTGAAAGTCTCTCCTCAGCAGTTTCTCTCCCTCTCAGGTAGCACCTAGCTCCTAGGCAGCAAATTTGCATGGTTTAACTTTGCTGTCCTGCTCTCATATCTTCTGTATATGTTGATATATTTCAAACAAATGGGAGGAAATTTAAAAGCTACAGAGTTGTGCAGTTTCTTCCAGCTTTGTGAGAGTAGGGAAACAAAGGGAAAGACTATGTGTGATGCCATCTTTATTAAAGAGCAGGAAATCCCCAGTCTCCACAAATCCAAGCTTCATCAGCTCAGCTGAAGTACATTTATAGAATTATGTATGCTTACATAATAACTGAAGAAATTATAGGTTTTATATGAATCAGTAATCTTGATAAGAGTGAGACCTTTGACAATACACTGCATTTCACTAAAATATTTCCAGTTATTTTTTTCCCAGTTTAATAGCACTGGGAAACTGTTTAAACAGTCTTATTAGGTCAAAAAGATACTTGCTCTTCTGATGCATCTTTTTTAACTACAATGAAATTTCTGACTCCTTGATTCCTTCTGTCTCTGAAGAGTGCTGTGCAGAACTGAATATCTGCAAGCATTTATAGAGAAGGTCACTTGTGAGCACAGCTATCTTCACAGCCTTATCTAACTAGTTCCTCAAAATACAGTCTTCACTAAGCAGAGGAAAGTCAAGTTGCTTTATATACAAGTTCTGTAAATGTTAGTGCACCCTGCTTCACCATGCTGTAATGCTACTCCATTGATATGTACACCACCCCAATTTACGGCCGGATGAAATAGTTTTACTCTGACTCACAATAAACACAATTAATGATTCTAATCTCAGAGTAAGGAACTGTTCCACATAGTAGATGGTGGTACAATCTAGAAGTGAAGTTTCAATCTAAAGTACATGCTCACGTAGCAAAGTCAATTTAAGGACATAGATCCCTCTGGAAATATTTAGTGCACCCAGTGCTCTGAATTAAGCAAGAGATTCCTGTGACTGTCAAATTAACGCCACATCATGAAACCTATGTAAGCACTCTAAGTTTTGCAATGACTCTTTATTCTGAGATTCTAGGGAACATAATTCAATAATGTTGTATTTTCTTGAGAGAATGAACAACTGTCACAACATGATGGAGACCAAGATCCATTGTTTGTTTTGAACTAATCTCATTACTTTTGACCCTTCTTTTTATGCTTTTTAAGATGACCTAAATCCATAAGAGGTTATTTATGTATTCAGATTATTAAGCATTCAAAGCACTCCAAAATCTGGAGGAAATAAGGGAAAGTAGCAAGTCTTTGGAAGCAATTTCAGTTCTGAGTTTTAAAATATACTCCCAAATCAAGTATGTTTTATCACCACAAATATATTCTATCCCTAAGTTTACTTAATAAACTAAATTATCAGTTCTGTCAGCAGACTAGAACACAGATGAAGGAATGAAGGAAAGGTATGAAATAAAGGAGTCCAGAGGCCAGGAAAAAAGAACTATGAAGTATATTTAAAATACACAAACACAACTTTAAATAGTATAAGGTGAATAATCTTGCTATTCCTGGGTTTATTTTTATATTATGGAAATCAGTATTGACAAGATATTCCTTATATCTAGAGAGGACAAACCAGTTTATACATAGGGTTACGAAAGTTCTATGATTGTGCTGAATTTTAAGACTATGCTACAGCATGCTATGAATATTTTAGTGGTGTATATCAGTATCATTACTTAGACATGCTGCTCTCAAATGAGGCTTAAGAATTACTATTCTGTCTTGATGCAGGGCTCTCACATGTGTGCAAGGTAAACACCAGATGATCATTTAGATACACAGTGATGCTGCAATGCAAATATTTAAACAGGCTGATAGAGGAGTATTAAAGAGCAAGGTAAATGTGTGTTTTTACTCAGGTCAACTAGCAGTCTATTAAAGATTAATCTATTAATATAAAACCAGCAAATACTGATGACAATACAAAATAGACTACTAGATGCTGTACAAACATGTCATTACACATTTGTACTGAGCAATTAGCATAAAGATGTTTTACTGTAACTACTTCACTCCCTCACCAGTGCAAGTGAGTATAAAATCTAAATTAGATTAATCCAACATGTGGCAACCAAATGGCTTATAGTAAAATGAGAAAGAGACATAAAAGTGAGTTTAAAAGACATTCTGTCATCCAGAAAGTTTTTAATAAAATGTTGAAATGGCTTTTGACTGCATGGTGAATGAAGTTGATGCAGATATGGAGACTGATTGATAGAAATGCACTCTTTTTAGCATAAAACTAACTCAAATCAATTATCTTGGAGTAGAAAGAGAACACTAAGTATCCTGTTAAAGTAGATAAGATATCATGCATAAGTCAAAGGCAATAGTGGCAATGATGTGAGGGAACTGGAATGAGGCTGTAAATCCATAGGAGATAGAAAGTAGGGAAGAAAACATAAAAGAAACCTGAGCTGAGTAATGGAGAAGTAAAGAATGTGTCTCATGTGTCATCTGTGCAGTGTAAGATACTCCCTCCCCAAAAAAGATATATATGTAGAACCTGGAATATATGAGGCTGTGTTTGGGCAATGAAAAGTTACAACAGGCTATATTACAGTTTTTTCTGTGGTTTTTCTTCTTCTAGTTTGGCTTCCCTGACACCTTAGAGAATGCAGTGGGTCAGGAGTGTGAGGAGCTGCAGTCCCAGTGGCAGTCCCTGCAGCATCAGTGCTCCCAGCAGATTTCTTCTGAAGTGCTCTAGGGAGTGCATCTTCCTTCTCTCTCCTCAAAATTGAAAGCAAAACAATATGACAACGTGCTTATTGCACAGGAGGATGTTCATATGGAATCTTACATTTACCCAACGTGTGCAGGAAGCCAGTTCCTATTTTTTTTTCTTTTGCTTTATTTTTTCCTGTAGACCTTCATATTGGGAATATGCACACTGTGCCAGAAACATGTGCTGCATCTGTGGGGTCTGATGAAGAAAGGCTGGACCCTCAGCATGTTCTCTCAACTTTTCTTTGTTCCACCTTTCATTCTCTCCCTCCTTTAACTGACTAGGTCTTTGTGGTATGGGCACTTTCTGTTTTATCTCTGTAAGTGCAGAAATATGGACAGAATCTTACCCCAAATGCTCATTTTTTTCAACTCCATAGTTTCAAACTTCTTGTTGATGCAGAAGCAAGATCTTGTCAGTAGTGTCAATTTGTCAGAAGCAGTGATGCATTTGGTCTCAGACAGATAAAGTGTTCAGCAAACCAAGCAAACCACAAGCTGATTAGTTTTTTGGGGGGCGGGGGAAGGATTTGTGGATGGTGTGTTGTTTTCAGTTTTGTTTTCTGAAAAAACAGCTGACTTCCCAATGCAAAGGCTGGTGCTCCAGCTTTCAGGGCTGATGGCTCAGGCAGCCCTGTTGCCTCTAAGACATGAACAGGGTTGCAGAGGGCAATAAAGCTTGTGAGTGTGAGAGGATGCTGAGAGTTGCACTGCCACACTGTCCCAGCAGAACATGCTATTCCCAGGATCTCCAGGCACTCTGCAGACTGTTCAGGACATCTCAGGGGATTTTTCTGTTCTTCTTGGCTTTAGGGAATGGAATGTGTTAAAATATCCAGTCCAATACATTTCTTATAGCCGAGTGTAGTATCAGTCAGAATGCATTCTAAATGCTTTTAAGAAGTTTATTTATAACAAGATCTGGAGATGAGTTTTCCATTGGAACTTCACAACAGGAAATGTAGCCTCTGGAAAACTGATTTTTATGAGAAGCCTTTTATAATGCCAAAAGATGTATTTTCTTTTCAAAAATTAGCATATGCTTAAATTAACTTTTTTTTGAGCCAAGACAGAGACTTTTCATTTACAGCAAGGATTTCAAAGAACAGGCTATATATCCTTGCAGCACACAGACTGCCTTATAAAGCAAGGAATCCCTCTTGTCCCGTTTCCTTTATATGGAGCAGCATCCCTGCAGTGCTGTGTCTCCTGTAATGTCCCTCAGAGTGGAAAGTTTCATGTGAGTATTATCTCACAGGGTAAGGAGGTTTGCAGTCTGGCCCTACAGAACATATTGCACGTGAAGTACACCACAGCAAAACAAGGTTTCATTTATTAAGTGATTCTCATCACTGTGCTTCAGGCCATTCCAACAAATCAGAATGAAACATTGCAGTTTTAGTAATGCCAAAATACTCATATTCACAAATGCAGTAAACAGTCTGGATCTTACGGTAAACTATAACACGAAAAAATACAATATTTTTTCTCTATCGACAGCTCAAAATAAACTTGCACTAATGCAGAATGTAAGTGAAATGGTTCTCGTTGAAATTTGCTTTAGGCTAAAAATCTATTTTTTACTATTTTTTTTATTAAATTCTACTCATTTATTATTATTCCCTTACAAAATATTTAATTTCAAGATTTTTTTTATCCTGTTAAACATTTGTCTGAATGATCTGAACATTCATGTGATGGAAATGAAAATAAACTTTAAAATATACATGAAATTATTTTGGTAATTGGACACTTTTTTTGGACACATTTCTTCCTGTGCTTCTTTTAGTCCCACGCTCCTAAACCAATAAACCAATGAAAAGCAGATTACATATTAGTTAGTGAGTTGGAGAGAAAGAAGATTTTAAATACATGTCCTGATTCGTCATCATTGCAAACACTATAAAAAGTATGGGTCATGAGCAAATACAGATTCTCTGTGAAATGCCAGCTTGTTTGTTCCTAGTTCATTTGGTGGCTTTTTAATATTCTATTTGGTTTTTGGTTTTGTATTTCCTTAAAAGGTAGGGACATTTAGAGAAATTAGAAAGGATTCGATTCAGTGAAGAAATGAAAGGAAATGAAATTTAAATAAAGTAAAGAAAATGTTGCCATAATGAGTAAAAATTAGTAGTGTAGCAATTCATTTGGGGCATATGGTAAAAAGTATGTTACAATCTGTGTTCCAGTTTGTTTCTTTTGTGAAGTTATTGTAGCACTTCCTTTTCCATGTACACTAGATAATACATTCAAATTTAAACTTATTTTCAGTCTTAGACTACATTTTAAAACCTAATTTCTAGGTTCACATTAAACTAATGTAATTAATAGACTGTGAAATTCTTTGTCTTGTGTTTTTCAACATATTAGAAGTATTTTATGTATGGATGTCTAGATTGCTATAGACGTCTAGCAACCAACAAAGCAAAATGTATATAAATTTACTTTTTGGGTGAATTTGCAAACAGGAATACGTGTCAATGAATATATCAGCTAGTAAAAATATATTTTACAATCATTTCAGCTATCTGTGAAAAAGGTAAAATAACATGTTAAAATTATTTCAAAACATATATTCTGTGCTAGTTTTAAGATATCTTTTTCATATTGAGATTTCAGAAAGTGCTGCCAAAGGAAATCTACAGACCAGGACTAAAAGTCATCTTCTTTTTATTCCATGAACTAATTGCTTAAATACTTTTTTTTTTTTCCTCAAAAGGCATATTTTCCCATGGTTGAGTTTTATTTCATTTTATTTATTCTAGTAAATTCTAGTCTCTACTTATAAGTTTTGTCTAACCTTTCCGTGGAGAGTGTCTCAGCTACTTGGTGAGACTGCAGCAGGAGGTGTTTGGTGGGGGAAAGCAGGGGGAGCAAGGTGGAGAAGAGCCACGGGGACTGCATACAGTTCCTGAAGTAATAAAGGAGAAATTTAATTAAAATACACCTGCTGTATGTAGTGTGCCAGGATTTAATTATACTAAGTGGCCTATTCTTATGGATGAGAATGGTTATTCTCCTTATTTTTAACTAGGTAAAGCACATTAATTCAAACCTGTCCATTGTCCTTTAAAGTTCAGAGCCTGACCATTTGTCACAGCCAGCTATAGTGTTGTGTCTCAGCACACAGCATTGAGGGAGCCTGCCTGATTTAGACCCTTTGTTTTAAGGAGATTCTCAGTCCTTAAGGTACAGATAGGCTAAACTAATGTCCGTGTCTTGAAACAGGATGAATGAAAAGGCTCTCTGACTATTCTGAACATGTAATCAGTAACTTCCATAAAAGAAATCCAAGGATTAATTATTATTTGACTTTTCCTTCAATAATACCACAGACTTTTCTTACGTGTCTATCTATTTGCTGGAGGTCTGCTATCTCTGCTTTTTAGGTCAGGCAACACAAGTCTAGTGTTGCTTTTAACACTTTTGGTGCTTAAGATTACCCTTGGCTAAATTCAGTGTGGCAGTGATAATCAATGCATGTGATAAACTCCAAGCTGGCAGATATGACAGATGCTGAGGTAAAACCCTTTAAAGCACTAAGAATAAGGGGTGAACAAGGACTGGATACTACAAAACACTGTTCACAATCTTCTTCTTAGTGATTTTTCTATCAAATCCTATTGACATCCAAACCAGGAATGAAAATCTTCAGAGTATGAACATATTCATATTCTGGAATTTCAAGGTTATTTTTATCTGGTGTGTCAGAAGACTGGAAAAATAAGAAAAGGCGATGTGCAATAGGAAGTGTCAGGAAAGGAGATACCGAAAAACCCCTTAGTAACTTGGTAATTGATATTACTTTACATATAAACTTACCCAGCATAATGCAGAATATGCTAATATATTTACTGTACAGTTGAATAAGCACCTCTTCAACAGTATATGTACCTTTGAAAGTAACAAATATCAATTTAAATAGCTAAAATTTATATCTGGAAAAAAACTAGAGAGGAGAAAAATGCAGTTTAGCAGTGCTAATGTGTGAGTAAATTTTAAGTGAATTGTCAGGACACCACATAAACAATGATAATGAGGCAGAGTACATCTTGCTGTAGTACTGGTGGAGTCCAAATGTCTTTTACATTAGCATATCAAATGTCACTCCACTCCAGTATTCACATCTAGACAAACCTCAGTCTATGATTAGTAGTGACTGCTTTGTTCAGTCTCTTAACACCTGCTGGAAAAAGCTGTGATGGGATTAACTCCTCCCTATGTCCTCCATTTCTCATTATAGCAGTGTAAGTCTCTAAGAGCATTATGTCCTTTAAAAAAAACAAACCAAACAACCCTTTCAGATTAACACAAATAATGAAGTTTTCATATGGTTGCCAGTGCCAGGTAAGGTTCAAGTGTCATATTTTTGCCTCCCGCCCCACCTTCAAACCTGTCAGATGTGTCTAACTCAGGTTAGACTTGTAGGCTTCCCCATACAGTAATGCAAAGAAGTGGTGTATTTTCTTCTGTAGAGTGTAGGTGCAGTATTTTCCATCCCACACAGAACTGGAATATCCCTAGGGTGACAGTTTTCCATTGCAGGAATCTAAACCCCTTGTGTGCTAAATTACATTGTTAATCAACTCTCCTTTGCTGGGTGATCCATGACTACTCACTACTCACTGGACTCACCAGCCTGTGCTACCCAAGAGCTAGACCTTGTCATTAAAAGTGACTGTAGCAGTTGCTGTTACAGTTCTACTCAGTTCCACTCAACAACTAATATGTCTAATATGTCTTTGGTTTTTTTAAACTTTTTGATTTACAATGTTCTGACACAAGGAAAATCTCAGACTAATCTGGTCTCTAAGGATGCTTCAATGAGATGAACAGATAATAATGTAAAGAAGTGGAAACAGTACACATTAAATTAAATCTTGATACAAGCTCTACAAAACAAATCCTTTCTAAATCATATTATTTAGTTACTTTTGTATTTTCTGTACGGTGGCACTATCCTAACACAAAGTACTGCTCTGCGGTTATTACTTTTGTTAATTATTTCCCTACAGGCAAAAGTCTGCCAGTATCAGGAAAGGCACCCAATGAATTCTCACAGTAATCCTCATATGATGTAAAGAACAATGCCCTTATTGCTCTTAACAGCAAGCTAAATCCCAAATTTGAAAAAGTTTAAGAGGAGACATCCATGCCCAAAGCTCACCTGGCATCCTCTTGTCACAGACAAGTCTCAGAAAGACCAGTTGTACACATGAAGCTCTGTAGAGGAGTCAAACCAGTATATTCACTGTGCAGAAGTCTAGCAGTCAAGGACTGTTAGGAAATCAAGAAAACCCAGCCTTTTCTTTCTTTTTCTTCTTTTCATATACATCTCCTTTAAGCTGCAGAAAACAAACAGGCAGACAAAACAGGCTATTTACTTTCCAGTGGTGTTCTGCACAGCATAATCCCTCCAGAAGCAATACAGAGTGGTCAATTTATCTGCAAGGATGTACTCAGGGGTTAAAGCTTTCCTATCATCACAACCATCACAGTGCACATATTTTGAACACACAGGTGGAACACTGAAGCTTTATGGTAGATTGCAGTAACCACTAACTAGACCTATCAACTTCATATCAAGAAAACTATTGTTATGAAGCTCTGGAAAACTGAAAAACTCATCATTCCATTTTTTTCTCATTAAAAACACTGTTTTATTAGAATCAGTAGGTTAGTCTTGACTAGGCTTTGTAGATTACTCATCTCTGTGATGTTAGAGCAGTTTATGCTAACTCAGGATCCTCCTCTGCAGACCAGGTTTCTAGATTTCTTAGGTTGATTTAAACTCCCAGATTATACCAGGTACACAGTCAGCTTTTTGGCAGAGACTGCTTTCTGTATATGTATTATATAGCACAAAGAGTTAGTAAAAAGCCTTGGAAAGGACAAAGACAAGATGCCTAAATATGGATGTCCTCATACCGTAATTACCTGATTCAGAGGTAGTCTGCACTGGTATAAACAGGAACCATAAAAGTACTTCTGATAAGAGCTGATTATAGGTACCGGCTTCTTTTTTATAGTTGATAAAAAAAAAAAAAAAACCACAAAAAACCCTCAAACCCCAAAACCAAACCACTGAAGACATGTTCTACTACAATCAAAATTGCTACAATTCTTGCCTTTCCTTGACCATACATACATGTTCTTAATCAGTTTCAAAGCACAGTGTATGAAATCAGAGAAGCAGCTACATATCTGTAAGGTCCAGAAAAACTCAGTTGAGACATTTAAAAATGCATGTCCACATGATACTGAAATGTCATTCAGAGAGTATATAAGACTAAGTAAGTTTAATTTGAAAGCCTAACTACGCGTTTTAGGATTATCACAAGAAGATACTGCTATAGTTGCTGACATGTAGGGGACATGCATGCTGATTATTAACCAACCCCCTTCCCCCACTAAAACAGGGATTAGGCCCAGTCTGGCAATCCCTTGTGTGACCAAGACCCCTAAATGTGAAGCTAGGGGCAGATATAGAAGTCTGAGATTTTTCTTCCTGTGTTCACTGAAATTTGGAAATACCATTGGAAACTTTTTTTTCAAGGGCACATTGCTGGGAAAACAAAAGTTTCAGGACAACCAGTAAAATGTTTGTTATAGGATTAATTTTATGCAAGGTTTTGATCATCTCTTGATTGTCTTAACTGAAATCATACCTTTGATTAATGCTAACTGAATATTTTTAGTATCTAATAATAATTCAAGGTTGGGATGTTCTAGCAAAGCCTCTCTATTAGTCATTCTTAGAGGAGATGTGATTTGAACTGTTCGCCAATTGCCAGGCTACCTCTCCTAGGGGTGGTACTTCTTAGGTGTTCCCTTCTTTTGCAGGCATCACAGAAACATTCCTGCCTGATGTGCACGTCTTGGTGGGACACTCAGATGTTACCTCATTCGGGTATGTGACTTCCAGAGGGCAGACTTTGGCTTGTTTAGGCAACTGATTGACAGAATCTGTTGGGAGCCAGTCCTGAAGGGAAAAGGAGTCCAGGAAGGCTGGGAATTCCTAAAGAATTCCTCTGAAAGGCACAGAATCAGGCTGTCCCTGTGTACCAAAAGATGAGTTGATGGGGAAGAAACCAGCCTGGCAGAACACAGAACTTTGGCTGGAACTCAGGGCAAATAGTGAGAGTTCACCACCTTCAAAGGAAGGGCTGGGTAACCCAGGAGGACCTCAAGGATATAGTGATCTTAAGCAGGGAGAAAATTAGAAGGGCCAAAGGTCTCTTTCAGCCTTAATGATTCTATGATTGCACTGAACATATAAAACTATTTGTACATAAAATACAAAATATACCTGTGCACAAAAAGGTAAACAGCATGCTTGCAGTCCTGAGGACCAGGACTATAATGCTGGGGACATCAGAGTTCCCTTTGCATTGTAGGTTCTGAACTGAGAGACAAATATGGAGTTTTGTGTATCAAATACAGAGGCTGCCTCAGAACATGTCTGCTGGTATCAGTCACTCTGTGCAAGCAGCAGTTATCAGCTCTTTAATAGAGGGTGGCAAGCACAGTGTTGTACCTGGGAGTGAATCAGGAGTGCCAATACAGATGAGCAAAACTCATAATGATAGAGAGAACTGTCTGTGAAGAAAGATTAGGTAGAATTTGACCCCAAGTAATAAATGATTGACAATAATGTACAAACTTTAGTGGAAGGTGCAATTTGAAACTGTTTCTTTAATTCATTGCAATACTTATTATTCATACTTTCTAATATTCAAAATAGAAACTTTATTTATAGCCTAATCTATATTAATAAAACCAGAATCCTTAAACAGTTCTTTTCTCTTCTCAGAAGAAAACCTCCTTATGCCTTTATTATCAGTGATAGGAAATTTCATTTCCTGAGCTGGCCAGAAATCTCTGTTGAATTTTCTGCAGCTGATAACTTGAAACCATTCATTTCATTGCAATAAGCTTCTTCTTCGTGTCTGAGATTTTTTTTTGCCTGTGTTCACTTGTCTCCTGATGATTTATTTGATAGAAGATCCCCTTTGTTTCCTGAACATATTTGGTACAATGCTCTTGCAGATTAGCTTTTGTAAAAGTGTATTTAAAAATTCAGTTTCCACAGAAAATAAATCCAAAGCTTCCATCTATGAAGTTTATTAAAATAGTCTTAATTTTCTCCTTCATCCAGAAAAAGAGGTTTTGACTGAGTTTTCCGGATTTTTGTTTTTATGTTCCAGGCCTTGTGTTTTCAAAATACTAGAAATTATTGATGATATTTTAAAAAAAAGTCTAATAGAATTGCCTCTCCTTTGTCAATATATTGATATGTCTCCCTGTGCTTTACATATTTAAAATGCTTTACAAAATGTGATGAGAGAGTAATCTGAAATATGTTCTTTTTCTTGCTGTATACAAAAACATTAAAACATATGACTGACGCAAACAAGAGTTTGGGAAAAGAAGTTTAAAATTATCAGTTAGACTGATAGTGAAAATTATTTATTAAAGGAAATATGGCATACAAATATTTTCTCAGAGTGATAGCTTTGTGCATGCTCTTTTCCAGGGAAACCATATGTGCATATTCTTTTGTATTCAGAGCAGACTTAGTCATTGAAGACTACAGCTTAATTACAATTAAAATCAAAACATGTTTTGAAATTGATTATTTGGTACTTAGGACTGAAAGTATAAGGAACACTGGAAATAACTAATATTACTTTAACTACTTAGATAACAAACACATCTGTGTTCTTATCTATGGAAGATGTTTCATAGAAAGGAGTAGTCTGATGGAGAACATGCATTTATTACTTCATATACAGCTGGACCCATTAATCTTAAGGATCTTTTCTGAATTGTTCTACGAATTTGTTCTATGATTCTGTATGTTCATGTCTTGAGTTGCAGACTCCCTCCATTTGAGCGTCCTCAAAAAATGGGAAAATCAGCCTGAGATCTCTGTCTTCAAATTGGAGATTTTTAACTAGTTGAATACTAAAAAAGTCTTATTACTAACGATACTTAAGAAAAAAAAAAATCAGCTGCTTTAACAGGAGACTAACCTATTTTTGTGATACTGATTCACATTCTGAGAAATCTTGTTGGATTTAACTCTGAGAAAGGACTATTTACCTATTGAAAAGTAGCAATAGTTCAACCCATACGTTATCCAGCATTGAAGAAAAGCAGCAGGAAAACCAGAATGAGCTCTATCTTACAGTAAGCAGATCTGCAAAGATATCCTCCCATTTCACCAGGGCAGGTGGGAGGGTGTTTCACACCAGTTTTAGATAAACTAAGAGTTACATAATGACTGTTTTGGGAGGACCTTGCCTCTCACATTCATTGAATAAAGAGAGTGAAATAATCACTGCTTGGCAATGTACAGCTGAGGCATCAATGCTATGTGTATAAAGATGAGAAAGAATATATTTCCAAGTAAGATATTTGGATTTCATTGAACATGGCAAATACTGCATGTGGAACTTTCAATTATTTTTCTCTCTTAAAGATCAGCCTTGCTTTAAAGCTTTGGACAGAAATTTTCCTTGTCCCCTTACATAAATTTACTGAACTGGAAATAAAAAGATCAATATTTAACCCTATAGCCTCTGCTTTCTTACAAACCAGATTTTCAACTACAGAAAGAGAGCTGCAGCTGTCTTTTAACTTATCACACTGAAAAAGGAAAATATATTTAAAGGAAAGAAAAACTTTGGCATTTCTCATTTGTTTCTTTAAAGATCAGTCTGGGCTATTAGCTAAGTGTCTTCAAGACATATATAATTGTTAATCACATATAGGGCATGCTCTTTTATTTATATCTTGTTTGTGATATGACAGAGAAACCTGGCTTATCCAGGGCTTCAAGTGACAGTATTTTCTTGTATCAAAAAAGAAATGTATTTCCCTCAGATTTTGCAACCCAGTTCTATGGGAAATGAAGGCACATTCTCAAATGAGAAGAGTTTTAGCACAACAGCCTTTTGCAAAGTATTACACTCCTGCTTGTAATATGTGGCAGCCTTTTCACTTTTTTAGCCAAACATTTTGTGAAATCACCTCATGAATGCGTAAAAGTTCCTTTTGGGCTAAGTAGAGTTAAATAATTTCTCTTATGGTAATGGATGCCTTTATAATAGAATACAGGGGAGAGAACAGACAGGTTTTTGCAACAATAGAAGTAAAACAAAATGAACCTATCATGCCATTAAAAAAGGGCATTTGGTGTCAGAACTGCTAAAAGCCTGAAATCATAATGGAAGCAACTAATTATTTTATTGTAATTAATGTTTCTGAGAAAAAAATTCCAGAAAAAATGCAGAGCTTAGTGAGTAAGAAAATGTTTTCTGAGTGTTTATGTATTAGGTTTTGTTTATTATATGGTAATTTTTTTTATTTTCATTCTCCTTAAGTAAAATCATTCTAATAGTGATACATCTTAAAAATTAGTTAAAAAAAATCACATGATTTCTGTTGCTATGTATGTTTCCTTTTTTTTTTTACCCCCTTTGAACAACCAAACAGAGTTCAGACTAACTTTTATGGAGGTCTGGTATTTGATGATCTGTGCTTGAGTTTTGTGGATTACATATGTAGTCCAGGCTGTGGTTCAGACATCCAAGCTCAACAAGCTGACATTTCTTTATATTTCCTGAAAATCAGGGATTTGTGAAATGTCTAAAACCATTTGAGAAATCTAGACCTGAATTCTAGACTTCAGAAGGCTAAAAGTAATGCCCTTCCCAAAGCTTGTCCCTTTTTCACTCTTACACTAGGAAACAATGGAGCAACACATTTGTACAGCATCAAAAATTTGTTTCATCCTCCACTTGGCCTTGCTACCTTTCTAACTTTAGTGTAACTTGTGCTTATACGGTGTCTGGGCTTCCTGCAAATGAAGGCAACTATCATTTAATATTGAGTTTGCTCATATTTATCAAAAATCGACCTGTTTTGGTGTCCATTTTCCTTGTTCCCTTTCTTAGAATGATGCCTTTTCACTGAGGACTTTCCTGAGAGATGATCCTTATCTGTAGATGGCTGTAACAAAGCTCATGCTTCTTTCACACTAAAGGCATTTATATTGATTTATCTTTTTTATTAAGGTTGAGGAGCAGAAAACAAGTCCTCTTAAACACCATTATTCTGCCGTGAAACACAAAACCTACCACATCCTGACTTGCATTGTGCATGAGAAACTCTCTGAACAGTGCCTGCAGAGCAGCTGCTCTCCTTTAGCAGGGGGGATTGCTATTGACAGCGCTCCTGCGGCTCTGTGGCCTCTCTCTGCTCCCACGCGCTGTTACTGAGCAGGACAGCTCCTGGGAGGGTGAGCTGCACACTGGAACTCAGATGCAGAGCCAGGATGGAACAGAGAGAGATCCCTGGCTGAGCTCTAACTTGTCTATGAGCCCTAGTGAGCCAGGCTGTCCTGCTCGCCGACAGTGACTCATCTCACAGAAAACAAACTCAGTTCTTAAATCCAACTCCTTAGGGATAACACACGTACAAGCCAAACACTGACAGTCTTGTCTAATTTTTTTCTTGTCTTCCACATATAATATCATGTTCTGGAGTTCTGCTTCTGTGGTAAATTCAATAGAACATTTGGAGAAATGTGATTTTGGTTGAGTAAACAAAAGGGTGAACTCACAAAGCACTTGATTGAAAAGGCTTCTTAAACTTCCAACCTCTTTTACAAAAGGTTAAAAGAAGGAAAGTAGGTATGAGAGAAAAATGGAAAAGGTACATAACATTGAATTGCTGAGAGAGCAGTATAAAATAATGTAAAATAATAATGTAAAAGAGAGACAGGTGAATGAAACAAATAAATTCCTTTCTAACATTATATGACTGTCAGTATATCTCACATAATGAATTAAATTGCAGCCATTTCAATGATGAAATCACTGAAAATGACAACGGTGAAGAATACATGGTATGTACAAAGAGATAACATGCATTAATGGCTTTCCAAAGCTTTCACAGGTCACAGTGTAACCTAGTGGGTCTCTTTTGAATGTCTTCCCCATTAACTCAATCCTCAAATATGAATGCCTGAACAGAAATTTTAGTCATGTAACATAAGCAACATTTAATTGTAAAACATAAATTTTAAGGTTTTGATTCTGATGGCTGTTTTTGCACAGATTAAGTTCAAAATGACAGCACTACTTTGTAAGAGTCAGTAACAGTAAAAAAATTGCTTTGTTTTTGGTTGCAAACTGTTTATCCCATTGTTGACAAATACTTTTGGGTTCTTGAAACTGCTAAATAAATTAACTTTTTTTTTTCCAATTCTACTTGAAGCAATTATTAAGGTATTTTGCACAGGGTATTTGATAAAAATTAACCTGCTCATCATGGATTTTAGACATGTTTATATGTCATAGGATGTCTTTTGAATTTAGTTTTCCTTTTTTACCTATCTAAAAGAATATTTTGAACTGTATGTATATCTAACCTGTACATTCAGCATTTTTTATATTCTTTAATTGAAGAAGCTCTTTGGGGTTGTTTGTCCTGTCTTTGTCTTTCAGTATACTGTATCTCCATTTGTATGATATCTGCAATATATGGAGTGTTTGGGTTTTTTTTTAGTGTGTTGCAATGCTTTAAAATGGTTATATACAGGATAAAATCAATCAAATGAGAGCTGCTAGTCACTCCTTTGTTTATTTTCATCTTTCTGCCAAAATGACAAGTTGTTTTCCACTTTTTTTCGTAATACTTTAAAACTTCTTGCTTCTCTTCTTCCTTTCATTCTAAATCACTGCCATTGGTTTTTGTTCTCCTCTGGTTCCACCTTTGTTGTCTTCCTTTTCAGGTTTCTCCATGTTCCAGCCTGTGAGTGACTCACTGTATCTTGGTGCCTAGAAGAAAAATTGTAAGGAGCATTGTGTGAAACAAGTTGTCCATCTTTGTAATGACCTATTTGCTTTCCTCTTTTCTGTTGAGAGGATATAAAGGGGTGCTTTACTGAGTTGGGTAACTTGGCTTAAGAAATCTCTTTAGTGGACAAATTAGGGTTTTTCTCATTTTCCCCCTGCATTTTGTTGAGGATAATTTTCTGAAAAAGTTCTGAGCTCAAGTTTGTTCTGTTAAAGAGTACTCCAGTCTGTGCTTAGGAAGGACACAATTACATCAGATTAGTACCTTTTCAGTTCACATTCCATAGGAGTAGTGCCAGTTTTTAAATACATTCACCATATCTTTCCAGTTATATTATTTAATTTGTGTTCCTTTATAAGTTTTTTTAAGAGACATGAACATTCATTGGTACTTGGCTGTTGTATATGTGCAAGACTGTTCAAATAATGAACTTCTGGAGTTCTACTGATTATTGGTATTGATTGAACAGACAACTGCCTACATTGCAGGGATTTTCTTAGAAACTGAGCTGTTTGGTGACTGAGAGAGCTTAAATATATTATAAAAATGGGGAGATTTTCTAAATAAAAACTTCATATACAGGTGGTATTTCTTTTGTTAGATTTCATATACTTGTGACATAGAGGAATGGGAATGTTTTATATTGTTTAATGTGATCCTCAGAGTAGTGCATTACAATTACATTACAAAGTACATTACAAAGTACAAGTAGTACATTACAAGTACATTACAAAGTACTATTACAATACAGAGAGCAGCTATTTCCCTCTAAAATTTGAGCAAAATCGTAGGAGTGAAGAATTTTCTGGTATCTTATTCTCTAACCTTTATATAGCCCATTGGTTTGGATTAGAGCAAACACTCTCTGCCATAAGTAACATTTACCAGAAGTTACTAAAGCCTCATACAACTGTGAAAAAAACCCCTAGGAACAAACTAATGGAAAAGACATGTTGGTCGTAGCTTTCCAGAAGCACAAGTGACCATTTGTGCTGTTGTGTGAATACTCTGTTAGAAACATATTCAACAGGCCCCATCCCCAGAAAATCTGGATTTCTAGCAAACCTTAAAGCTGAACATTTGCACTGCAGGTCACTAATGACTTGTGAAAACTGAAAACTTAGGAAACTATAATTCTATTCATTGTAGAAAAGTGCCTTTCCTTTTTTTCCTGAACACAGGGTTTAGCATAAGGATATGCAATTAGAATATTCATAGAGAAATAACATTATTACGATTGTTTGAAAAGCAGGATTTAACTAAAAAAAAAATTCTATCCAACTTGTTCTCTCAGGCATTCTGCTGGAAAATAACTGATATAAAATCTTAAAATACTAGCAAAAATCTTCATCAGGTCCTCATTTATTCATATTGGGTGAAAGCCAGTACTAAAGGCAATGGAACTATTATTCCAGAGCTGGAATTGGCCCAGATGTCTCTCCTGTTTATACATGTGAAAACCTATTAAACTTATGGTTCTTGCAATGATATAATTTGAGGCCAAATCATTGTTCCTGTTGAGGAACTTAAATTGAACTTCATGTAAAATTTGACTATTGTATTAATCTAGGGATAAATCCTATTCAGGCAAGGCATATAGTAGGTTTATGTCAGTACATCTGAACAGGAAATCTTGTAAGTGCTTTGCTTTTTATGATGTTCTGAGTTTGCAGATGGATGGATTCATGCACATGGCATAACGATTGGATTAAAATCACAAATGTGTCAGAGTTGTAATATACTGTTCTCTTACAGTGTACAAGACAAGAGATACAGAAAGGATTTAGAGGGAAATGACAGGATGACGAAAAGAGATGATGCTTGCAAGACCTTTAATTTTGATTTACTGAGGAAATCAGATTGCAAGAATGACAGTCATGTAGAATGAGTTTATGCTCATTCAGAGGTGAGGGTCAGAGCTTAGGCAGGAAACTGGCAGTGAGGACCACAGTGAAAATTCAGATCCTGGTGCTTGTTTGCTGAGTAGTTGACATGCTGCATTATTGGTTAAAGAAGAAATCATGTTTCTGACATTCTGTTTCAGAAATTAAAATGGAAATTGATAATGGAAATTGACAATGAAAATGGTTGAAATTTTAACCACTTCTATGTACTGCTATATAATAGGGAGAAAATCTAGAGTTTCTTTGTTCAATCCACACCCATTGTACAAACTTTTATCACACATAAAATGAGAATATATTATTCCTGTCTGCAGAGAATCTACCAAAGTTCTATTTTATCTGAACAGGTTAGACTTAAGTGTCACTTGATAAAGAAAACTTTGTGAAGCTTTCTCAGTTGAAACAAGACTAGGCAGACTGTAAAATCTGAATACAATCCACAAATAGAACAATATTTCTTTTCCTAACTTTCTGGAAATAAACTTGAAAAAGATGATGGGTAGCTGTGGTGAAATTTTGTTTGGTGGGAAGTGCTTCTCTGACATGATATGCTTTTGCTATAAACAGACTTCTGCAAAAAGCCTTTCATGACTTGTTGGAAGTAAATCCCTGTTTTGTTCCTGGAGCTGGAACTGGTGTGCTAGTAGCAAAAGTCCCTAAAAGGACACATCTTCCTGTAATAGAGACAAGACTGATGACCTCTGCTGGCTTGCTGGTGGGAGCATCTGCTCTCACATCAGGGGCTTCTCATTACCTGTCCCTGCACAGACCAGTAATGATTTTCAGAGGAAATGAAGCTGAGGACAAAAGTAATCTCCCAGAAATGAAACCATTAAGACCAGATAGTGGTAATAACAGCAGATTTCAAGGAGATTAGAAAGATAAAACTCATTTATAAATGAACTGATTTTCACTGGAAGTGGTATTAGGACAGAACATACCTCAGATTGTTTTAATCTGAAACTGAAGTTTTCTCTTTCCTCTTTTCCACTCTCCTCTGCAGAAATAACCTTCAGGGCAAACAAATACTTTGGCTTGGGGAAAGTTTGAGCATTGCTGAATACTGTAAATAATTGTGTTTCTGTTGCTTTGGAACTGGTTTCAGACTGGTTCTTCTGTGCCAAAATGCTGTCATGTCTCCCTGCCATCCTGGTTTTCTCATCCTCATAGTCTTTTTCTCCACTGTCACCTCACTGGAGGAACTGGCATGCAGCACAGAAACTCTTGCAGATGCAGATAACAGGAGCCATGCTAAAAGAAATTTCAGTTTTTTCTTCAATACTTTTCTGCTAACAAATTGCTTTCCAAAGCAATATTCAGCTAACCTATTTTTTCATATGGTATCTCTCTGAGCAGTGAGAGACTTGAACACATTTGCCAATGTTTTGTTGAGTCAGAACAACATCTATATCTTCTGTGAGCACTATGAGAATTGTTGCCTGTAATTTGAATTTCTATATGTAGTTGTATTTTCAGAAAAAACTTGGAAGATTGTCATTTGTCACATTTTCCTAGTTTACACTATTTTTTGTAGACTGCTTCTCATTCTGCATAGGCATTCTGTGAGAGTATTCTCTTCTACCAAGATAAATCTACAGCAAGTCTTGAAATGTTGGTCCTTTGTGGAAAAAAATATTGCACCTGACAGTAGAGATGATTTGTTCTTTACAAAAAATTGTATCTGACTCTGACTCATTAAATTATGTGTGGTTCATAATATTTTTTAATGCTTTTATTGATTGTCAATAATTAAGGAAGTAATCTTTAAGGTAATAAGATTATCTAATAGGTGTTTATATGACAGACTGTGATGGTTTAGTTTCTGAGCATGTACAGTACTGTAGTGGAAAGTATAATGTGGCAAAATAAATCAGTGCTTTTTTTTTTTTTTTTCTGAGTTTATAATTTTAATGGGATAGAAAGAAGCTGAAATAATGAGGTTAAATTGGTTTAAAATTTGAAGAATCTATTATTAAATTCAATAGTCAGGTTTTCACATCATTAAAGAGCAATATTCTTTCCCTTCTTTAAATCAGTGCTAGTTTTTCATTAGATGTCTAAAAAAACATGTTGTATTTTGCAGTTGCCATCTATTAAACCTTCCTTCTTTTTTTTTTTTTTTTTTAAGTATAAATGATTTACTTAGGGGTTAAAAACATGACTCACTGAAGTGCAAGAGTTACATTGAAATCAATAGACCTTTGACCAGGTCTACTGAACTGCTATATGAAATGAAACTTGGCTTCTGCCATGATTTTTCAATATAAAACTAGTTATAAAAATGTTTTATTAATTTCATCACATCACCTGATTATTTTCTGCTCTTTTCCTCAACCTGTTAATTTTTTCTACATTTGTGTCAATTTAATTTATTTTTTATACATTGTTTTGTGTTGCAGAGGAATTAAAAAAAAATCCAAACTCTGTGCTTTTCTTCTATGTCCACATTCCTCATATTTTTTTATGTTCCCTTTGTAGCTATTCTTTCATTTTGTATCTTTTTCATGCCACAGTAGATGGCTCATTAAGGTATCAGATATGGAGTATGTAAAATTTGAAATACCAGTTTAGCAGTCACTCAAAAAAGACTTTTAAGTTACACATTTAATTATTTTTTCCTTCCTCTGTTATCAATATTGAAATAACTTTTTAAAAAGGGAGGATTAGAAGTGTATGTTTCATAAAAACATTTTGGTACTGTGATATATCTCTCCTTGTCATAGGCATAAATCTGATTCTGGACACTGATGTTAGGGTATTTTCACTTAAAGTTCTTGCAACGTGTGGGGTGGTTTGCAGCAGCCATCCCATCACCAGTGCACCCCACTGTTTACAGAGAATGCCTTGTGTAGAGTAGTTTCAAGTTAAGTGTGGTTTCAACACTGCACTGGAGTTGGAAAACAGGTTGGCATGAGAATGAATGGGGTTTGAATACAGGTTTTACTCTGAATGCCTGCAATTACAGAAGCTCCCTGGACTCACAGCAATTGTAGATGGAGCACAATTTCACTGCAGACTGAAGAAGTAGACATCAGGTATCACACACAGAACTGCAATTCCAAAATGCAGTCTATACAGAAGAACTTTGAACATTTTTATTTTATTTTCATTTAAGAAAAAAAAAACCAAACCCAAAACATTCAAATATTTTTAAGTGTTTTGATAATTATGTGAAAAGCATGGAAGTTGCTGAAAAGGTTTTCTTTAGATGGGTGCACAAATTGAGGCCTACAAATCTAACAAAAGCCTCAAATAATCAAGTTAACTGATGTGGTTTACCTCTGAGCATGTATATGTATGTGTGTACCTGCATATACATATGTGTGTGGGGGGGTAATTTCCAGAGGCCCATTCCACCTCAGCTCCTCTGTCTATGGGATTCCTTTTCTCCCACTACTATTTTTCCTAGTATTCAGAGGAATACTGTACACAAAAGGCCACTCTTGTCAAGAAGAATAGATAAAGATAATATAAAATAAATAACGTGTGCTAAAAAATAAAGTCATTTTCATTTTCTTCTGCTTGCATATCTTCCTTAATTTTTACAAATTTAGACAATTCATCAGTCTTACGTACTTCTAGGGTTGTTTTTCAATGGTAATTTACTGTTGTCTATTACAACATTTGCTCAGTTTTTATTAATGTGAACACTTTTATTATTCATTGTAATATGTGTTCCAAAGAAACTTACTTGTGAACCAGCAGGGACTCTAAAGAACTCCTGAAAAAATAAATATCATGATTTGCTACCATTGAGATCAGTTCCCTTATCTCTTAGGGGGTCCATTTTTCAGAAAAAAACTCTCCACTGTTGGCATATAAGACAACCAGATATCTCACATTTTGAGTTCCTCTTTTGCTAATAGATAGAACAGAAATATGGATACCAAAATACTTTTGGGTTTGTCTGTTCAGTGTTGTAAAAAAAGAAGAAATGTAGAATCTTATGGAATGTAAAGAAACTAAATGTAGAATCAAATGAAGAATGTAGAATCTTAGGGAATTATTCCAGCTTTAAATGCAATATTTTGGAAAGTTGATATTGAAATGTGTGTAACCTACAAAGTAGAAAACCTTTTATATAATTATTACAATTAATGAAGAAAATAATTCTAATTACACAGCCAGCTTTAAAATCATATTGAGGAAAATACACAAAACAGATTTATGTATTATGGGATATTACATACCCCAGCAACTACAGATGTGGAAAGCTATCAAGTATGATATGGTATGCTTTCAAATTAAATGGCTAGTAAGTTTGCAGAAAATTCATGTTGTAAAGGGTAGGACTACTGATCCCTCATTAATCTTTTGACTGAAATGCTAATTGGCTGCATTTCTTTGATAATCCTGAGAGTCCTGGTAGTTTGGTAGTTCTAAAGGTAGCTGTACACCATGTTTCATGGATAGAGAATATGGAATAAAATAATGAAGAGTACTAGTAATGAAAAAAATACACTAACAATGTGTAATATAGTTACAAAAATAACGTATAGGAACATTTTCTTAGTACAGTAAAATTTTTGGTAATTTTACATTAAAATAAAACAAAGAACTAATTTCACATGAAAATTTCCATGTAAGATTAAAAGGAAATCTTTAAAGTTTTGAGTTAAATGGGGGTTATTCTGACACTCTATAGTTTTGGGGTTTTTTGTGAAATGGTTTGGAATGACCCATAGATTTTCTCTTCATGTTATATAGTGTTTTAATAAATATTTAGTCAAAAACTCACTTTACTTTCTATAAAGACAGTTGTGCCACTCTGTTGTGCCTGAAATTCTCATTTTCAAGTTCATCTTACTACTACTGGTAGAAAACTTCAGAATTAGTCAGGGACTTAAAATTTCAGTTCTGCCGCTTCTGCCCCAGACTGCTGTCTCTTCTCCTTTGTGTGTCTTGTTTTTAACAGGGTTAAGAGTACAGAGTGCAGTGTTGTCATCCTCCATGAAGCAGTTGCAGGAAATCATTGAAAAGAGCTAAAATAAAGGTAGTTGTCATTATTATTTGCAAAGCTGGGCAGAGCTCTTATACACAGAATTTTCACTATAGCTTTACATTTTTGTCCCGTGTGTCTGTGTAAATATTAAACAGTACCTAGATTCAGAAACTGCAGTTGTGCAGGGGGAAGCAGCTCTATCTGAGGCTTGCACATGTATGCTCCATGCCCCTGGAGTATTTGCTTTCAGCCATAGCCCAATCCCTGGGCTGAGCATCTTCACTAATAATGTGTTTCTAAGCTACTGAAAATGCTCCCTTAGCTTGCAAACTTATATTCCCACTAGTCATAAGGTGTGTGCTGTGTATTTCAATAAAACCAGAGGAGATGACCTAGTTTAATTTCTTTTGGCATAACCCTAGTTTGAGTGTTTCAGTGCAATTGAGCTAAAGAATGACTAAAAAGAAAGAATTATGAGACTTTAATTCTTTGAAATCAAAAATTTTTATGATTAAGAGAGTATGTGTCATCCCATTCTACCTGACTGCTGGTGGAGGACACCAGTGAGTGGTTAATAAATCCATGGCTGAAACATTATGAGCAGTGCAATCAGTAGTTTCTTCAGAAGTAGTAAAATTAAGAGTTTCCTGTTAACCATTTGACGTTCATGATGAGATTTTAAAATGCCTTCAATTAGTTTTAAATGCACTCAGTGATTCTTTTTACCATATGAATTAGAATTTAACTGTGATGGTGGTTCATTTTTTAAAGGGAAATCTTCCTGGGTTGAAGCTATTAGAAAAGTGATAAACAAGTTAAGGAAGGGTCATAAAACGGAGGAACATCATATGGTGGAGATTTGTTTACATCAAACTTTTGTCACTTACATCAAAGACAAGAGAGAAGTACAGATAAGGAAAGAATGAAATAGAATATTCACCATTTCCGGAGTGAATACATATTCTTGCTGTATACTGCTTGCATTTTTCTTCTGTGTCTTTATATTTGCCACTTCACTTGTAAGAGCTTTATTAGAACTATCTTCTTGTGATATTTCAAACACAGCAAAACACTCCAAAAGATACAAAATCTTACAGAAGATCTTTCTAATATAGGACACAAAAAGGGTTGAGATTGTTATTTAGGTAGCTGGAGAAGACCTATTACTGCTTTTTCTGACAAGAGAACCCCTCCAAAGGAATCTGTGCTTCCAAATCTCATACTGATTACTTTTGCAATTTTGGGGCTAATAGTTTCATCTGGTGGTAAGGTACAAGTTTCACTTCTTCATTCCTGCCACTTTATTTTCAGGTATTTTTTTAAGTAGTGTAAGATCATCAGTTTAAAAATAAATTTTTAAAAAAAGAAAAAAAGAAAAGAAGGTATACAAGATCTGTATTTGAATACATTTTAAAAAAATCTTTTCAGTCTGTAATTATAGTTAAATACCGACTTCTTTTTCGACAGCAAGAATTTAGTTTACATATGTTGTGAACACATCCTGCAGTCTGCTGTTTCTTATCTCATAGAATGATGCCTTACATGTCATAATATTGTAAAGAAGATGAAATAATATCATTACGATTGTTTTGGCAAGACTGCACCTCAAGTGCAAATTGTCTTCTGAGTCCCAGTTACATTACTGCTATAACTAATACTCAGGAAGATTCCCAAAATAAACTATACAATTAAAATAGATGAACCTGATGGCTGTCAAGTTTTCAATATCTTTTTAAAATTTAAAATAGTCTCTGACAAGCAAGTTAATAGCCTGCATAACCTGTCATTAATATTTTTTGTGAGCTTTATTTTCTTTTATATAGCAAAACCTTATAAAGGATATTATATTAGCTTTTTACATGCAGTGCCCTTAGAAACTTCTTAAAGGTTTTCATTTACTTACTGAGTAATAATAATGATATAATATTTTAATAAAAACAGGAACAGAAAACTTCCTCTCAAAACCAAAATGTATCAGGTTGCATAGCAGTCTCCAAAGAAATCATTGTTTGGACTATTTACAGCTCACAAGACATCAAAGAAAAAATTACTTAGAGAATATCTTGCATTCCTGTTGAGCTGGACCATCTACTATAGTACCACCAGGAGAAGTTCTTTCTTACTGAGTTACTTCCTTTCTTATTGGTTTTGGCCTTAAAAATAAACAGAAGTATAACAGGGTGTTAGGAACGATTTCCTCAACAGAAATATCATGCCAACAATGGAATTAATGAAGGCTGCTGTCCCTATCCCCTTTTATGAGAAGATTGAAAGTTCAGACTGGTTTTGTTGTAGTCTCCTCTTTATACATTCTCTGGTCTCTAACAAAAGTTCCTGCTGTTGCTTTCACATCTTGGAATGCACCTGGAAAAGCCACTCTCAAAACCTTTCTCTGAAACATCCTGCCACTCCTGTTCATCTCACTGCAGGAACCTGACTCCTTCTGATCCCTATTTCTGTGTTAAGGTTTGGCTGATACATGCCAGTGGGCTCCAAAGCTGTGAGAAAGATTTCATCAAGCTTATTTCCATAGAAAGATAGGCTTGGAATGAATACCTCTTTCCATGAACCATTAGAAATGACAATGGAAATGATGTGCTTCTGTTGATATTCTTACCGTATACAACCAGATGGGAACAGGGAAATAGTAAATGAAGAGAAAGCAAATCCCAAACCAAAGTTTCCTGTATATTGAGCTATTTTAAATATGAGGCAAACTGATGTTAGAGAAATATTTCCATTTTTGAACCACAATTCTTTCTTTAGCATTTCATATTCAACCATGTTATTCTTTGCAATACTTGCAATCTCATTTCATCGAGGGAGTCTCACGTTTTGCTATACACAGATAATCTTTGAAAGCATATTTATCTCAGATGTATTGGTACATGGCTTTGCACAGATACCTAATGAAATGGGCAAACTGACTTCTGGAAATAAAAGCAGTAAAGACATTTTGCTGTTCAATTATCTTTTTGTGGTCACACAAGATTGAAGAATTGCTTGCTGTAACGTTTCTGTGCAGGCAAAATATATCAGTAACTGGCTTTGCACTTATCTTTTGAAAGACACATCAATAAGTAAAGAATAGCTTTTGTATAGATTTGGTGTACGCAAAATCCCCCCACTCCTGGCAACTGCTTTTAAAAAGTGATAAAGCACAATTCCTGAGTCACTATGGTGTAAAGTAATACTGTTAGTTGCTATAAAAAGCAGTACATGTAAAATGTTTCAAACAGTAATTGAATGTAATTTTACTCTGTAGTACATATGGGTCTTTAGAGCTCTTCTTAAATAAATTGGGTGAGTTCATCAGAAGAAGAAAACAATATTGCCCAGCAGGTTTATTAGGAGGAGACAGAAGGGGTTCATAAGGTTGCAAAAATGTTATTGCTATCATGTTGCCAATTTTAGGGCTGCTGCTAGAGCAGCCCAGATGGTTTTTTCACTTGCTTTCAGTTATGCTGAAGGGCCTAGAAACAAAGAAGTCGCAGCTATGCTGGATTGTCCTATGTCCAGAAACAGGAAGGAATGGGATAAAAAGATCATCACATAACACTTCTCCCCAAAAGTTGGTTTATTTTGAAAAGTTTTTTAGCATATTTCTAATCAGTTCTTTTTCAACATGAGTGCAAAAGGATCACAGGATGTGGGAGAATATGCCTCATAGTAGTTGTTCCAGTGCACTTAATGTGATATTTCAGAAAAATGGCAAAATATACAGCAGCACTTGCTAATGATGTCATTTGTCTGCTTGCAAACACTGTTTGGTTTGCATGATGCAAGCACAGCATGTGGCAAATCGTAATAGAAAGACTAAGATAGTGTGACTGGAGAAAGAAGGGGAAGGTTTGAGTACGGGAAGCAACAGAAGGGCACAGCAGGGACAACAGTCTCGGCACTGCCTGCGTCACTGGCAATCACATTTGTGTCCAGATCCCAGCCCAGCTCCCTGCAGTTTCACAGGACAGGTAACCCTGGACACAAGGGACACTGAACAATCCCTGATGAGTCAAGGCTAGGACACAGTGGAGACAAAGGGCACATGAGAGGGTCCAAAAACCTGCATAAGGTCTCCAGCCTGAGAATAGCATGGCAGGGTGAGAAGGACTTAACAGCTAATTACTCTCATTCTCCAGGGCACTGCAAAGGACCCAACAGCTGGACACAAGCATAGCAGAACCCTATGGCAGGCTGGAGACTTGAACACCCACCCTGACTGGTCAGTGACAGGTGGACAGACATGTGAACAGCACTCTTTTCTGTGCTTGTGACAGTGAGACTGTGAGAGAGCAATGAACAAAATCTATTTTATTTAAGTTTTGTTTCAAATAAAAGAGTCTTCCCCTTCCATGAGCTCCCACATTGGTACTGGCTGCATTGCTGATCTAACACTGGAGCAGCACATACCACAAGCACACTTCCTTTACTTTTTATGGGATGATATGTAACTATGCCCAGAAACTAATTATGGAAACAATTACAGTCATGTTTCGGTTCGTGCAGTCTGGACCAAAGGCATTAGAAGTAATGTTGTGACTGCTATGTCTGTGATCATAATGGGATCATAAAGTTTAACTGGAAACGTGTCTTGTTTAGTGGGAAAAAACACATGAGAATTTTTTTTTTTTTTTAAATTTGTGACACTTTCTCCCAGCTTGTGTACATACCAGTTTTATTTTAAGGTTATATGAGACTAACTGAATGAAATTATTTTCATAAATTACTTTGTTTATATCAACTTCTTTTATTTTGATTTTTTGCATTGTTTTCTACCCATATACAGAAACAATGGCATATCTGAATTATTTCTAGAATCTAGATAATTTAATAATTATCTAGATTTTATTAGGTATTGAAGTTTTCCACTTTCAAGTTAAGCTAAACTTACCAATCACCTACAAATTTCTTTTTTTTTTTTTTTTAATTTTTGAAAACAAGTGACCAGACAGTCAATTATTTCTTATTTGTAATTAATTTAAGCCATCATGAACAGGCATTTTCTAAGCATTCTGGAAATTATCCCTCCAACAGATTGTAAACCTCCATCCCTCAGTTAAAGACCATGATTGTTATCTTTTGGCTTTGAATTAAACATTCAGGAAGTGTTTATTGTTCATGCTAATCCATGCTGTAGCTGACTTTGCTGCTTCTGTCATCAAACCCAGTTAACAAATAATGCCATTGTCTGAAAAAAATAAAGAAATGATAAAACATCTCTTGTTATCTCGTGTCACTCTGTAATAAACAGCAATAAAATCATTATGCCATGCAAAGCTATGAATCAGTTTAACAAGCAAGTTTTGTTGAAACTGCTGATTATGTTTGTTGTAAGGGCACTGGTCATCTGTTTTTTCTTGTAAACAAGTGTATAACTCCCACTACTGTGCCTGTAGACTTCCATGTTTCCACATTTTTTTCCTGTCTTTTTGACATAAAAAAAGAGAGGAGTTTTAGTTTTGATATTTGTGAAGCAGAAATTTCTTTATCATTATTTTTTATAAAGTGGTGAGATTCAGGATGATGACATTGACTTTCAGTACTTTGGGATACTAAACTGGTGTGGAGGAGAATGCAAAGATGTAACAGCATGAAGGAGAAAAGTTAAGAGATTTTTCTATAAGCCCTCTGAGCACTCTCATATTCTCTGCTCAGATAGAACTGTAGTAAAGCCTACTGTAAAGTGCTTTTGTCCTGTTTTCCTTACTGTGTCCTTTCCCTGTGTTTCCTTCCCTGTGCAGAGAACATATGGTCTTCTTCCTGGGGTTCCTTGGCAGTGCACCACGTAGGATTGCAGGATACAACACACAGTGTTTGATTTTGTAGGGTCAAATTCCACACCCAAATTCTACATTCCACTCTCTAATTTTTGCAGAGGCTTTTCCAGATGCCTGCAGAGTTTTTGTGCACATAGCAAATATCACAGGCACTCTGCTGGTCTACATATGAGAAAAGTGACTCCATATCAAAATGTATCTGCCACTCACTGCTGAGTGTTTGTCAAAGTGTGTGCCCATGATTCCTCTCTCCATTTCAATGCTAAGAATTTGGCAGTAAAAGGAAATGTATATTGCATACAAATTTATAATTTTATCTGTAAAAATGTATTTTTTGAATATTTTTTTAGTTTTGCTGAAACAGGAGTGGGTCTCAATATCCTTTCACACTGAAAGAGTGGAAGATTTGCAGCTCTTCCTTTCCTTGGAACATTTCAAACTGTGAGTGCTCAAGTGGTGGCAAGGAAAGAGAAGGGAAAGCAGGGCAGCAGATTGCATCCTGAAAGCTGTGTGGAGAAGCCAGTGTACAGACTCTGAGGGCGTGCTCCATCCCAGCTATGTTACCAGACTGTTCATGCACTTGTTGGCCATCACAAACAGGGCAAGTGCACGAGCTCTACCTGTGCAGTGATGGTTCCAACCTCCTGCTGACAAACTGTGGTGACTTGTAGGATTTATGTTGTAATTCCGAGTCCTAGAACCGCTGCCAAATTTCCAGCTCATCCATGCAGGACAGAAGTCCCTTATTAATAGCAATGCAAGCTACTGGCTTTCCCAAGTTTGTTCTATATCCTGTGAAATTATCTCTTTATGCAATGGATTTTCAAGATAAAAATCATTGACTAGTACTCATGCCTGCAAAGTATTTTAAATCTGGACTACAATGATACATGAATAATAATTGAATTTTGTTCTTCTTAGTGCTTACAAAATGTACAGAAATGTTGCACATAGGGCAATTGGGGAGAATAAAAAGGGGATGGGATTTTTTGAAAATGATAACAAGGGAGCACTTTAGCATAATATAATGTAATTCCAGAGTTGATGCTTAACAAATGATGGATTTTATGGGATTCATAGCAGAAGTAATTCTTAAAGACAGATTTGAAGAGAGGTGAGCAAACATAATGATTTAAAAACTCTGATGTAAACCCAGGCTTTAGAAAAATTGCATGTGGGAGAAATATGGGTGTAGAAATCCATGGTTATTACAGCTGAAATTCTTAGAGTACTCTTAACACCTTTGTGTGAAGCATAACAGCTTAGTCATAGTGTAAGAGGAGCATATTGCTATCTTATAGAAAAAGTCCAAATCAAAGTATTTTGTTATTGGTTTATAAATCTACTCCAGTCAATAAAATCAGATTTGACATGTTTCTCTTCCTGAAAACACGGCACTACAAAAAGAAAGGCCAGTTTGACACTCTTGTGTACCCATCAGGGAGACTATTAAAGGAAACATTGACATCATTCTGATGAGGCAAGAATTTTAACATACTCAAAAGTTTCTCAAGAGGTTTTCATGAATCAAAACAGATATTCTCTGAGTTTGGAGTATGATTTTTGTTTTCATTGATTATCTGGTTTTGCTGACTATAAAAATTGAATTAAAATTGCAGAAAATTTATGTTAGCGTACACATATATTTGTATATATTTTATTCCTTCTCAGATACAGGAGGAACTTTGCTAGTATTTGCACCTCTAACTACACAGAATGACACAGTGCTGGCTAGAGGTCCATGATCCAGTTCTAGCTAGGTTAACCCGTGCATCTGTGATATGACAGCCGTGTTTGTAGAAGCTAAAAGGTACTGCTACTCAGCAAGGCTGATGAGGGTGATCCACCTGCCCTATTACCATGACTGTAGTGTTTTTTGGTGGTAGAGAGAGCTTGTTCAGGTAATGCTATACATCAGTGCACTGGGTCATGCAGACATGGCTCTTGAAAGTGCTACAGCCTTGAAGACACAGAATATTTGCAGAGGGAAAAAATCTGAATGACATGCTATCTGGTTTCCTTTCATAGCCCCAGGAAGCAGCAGAATGATTTTTTTTTTTTTACCTTCTTCCCCTTACTGATTCTTTTTTGTTCACTTAACATTTTACTGTCTTGGCCAGGCAGGATAGATATAATGGTGCTGCAAAATGGAGTAATGCAGGCTGACTGCTTAAGAATCTGCAGGAGTTTGAGCACAATCCTGCAAGGACCAGCTGAGTGATGGCACTGAAGGGCTCACTTGTCAGCACATTGCCTGATGTGGATGCAGAGCCTGTTGCAGTTGCTCAGAAAAGAGCTGTGCTGAGCAGTGCAGGTTTGCTGTCCTGGGCTGGCAGAGCCCTGCCCAGAGCCTTTGTGCCAGCTGATCCAGGCATCCTCTGTGTGCAACAACACAGCTCTGAACACAGGGCCAGCACTTTGATAATAATTAATGTAGTTATTATTCTCTCCCATTATGACTATGTTTCACTTTTTTTGTTCTCTTTGATGGGAAAGAAAGCAGATGTGCTTAGAAGATTCCATAAACTTGACAAGGCAGTTAAAAAGAGGAAAGCACAAACAAAATAGAAGACCAGATGAAAGAATGCACAGTGGGGAGTTAGGATTTTCAGTGCTTAACATCTAGTTCCAGATCAGGCTACCGCTTGTCACCATGTTCCTTCCTGCACTATTAAACACTCAAGAGTAACATCACATTTTCAGTCTATTCCACAGAGGTCTGAGTTGTGCAGCATTTGAAATCAAGAGGTCAAACACAATGCCTTGCTGTAGAAAACATCCCAGAGCTTCAGTCATATTTTCTACTAAGGAAGTTTCAAATGAAATATATTTGAACATAATCTGTCTCAAATTTATGAGATGTCAGCATATAAAGAAGATGACAGATATAGTTTTATCATCTTGGGAGCAATTACTAATAACTTTCCCTTAATTCGATGCCATGAAGATTGGTCCAAATTGAACTGTGGTTAATTGAGTTATTTAGACCAAACACAACTAATCATTATTAGCTGAGTTGCTGTAAAGGTAGACTTGCTTTTGCAGATTAACTGAGTCAATAAGATTTTATGCTGGTATAGCTTCCATCACATAGAGGGTGATTGTGGAGTAAACAAAACACATGCTGGTTTCACAAGGAAAACTACTATAGTACCAAACTGGACTATTTTATTCATCTTCAATAATCCTCTTTATCAGGAAATGTGAGTGTATGTGAATGGTTTCTCTTGACTTTCTGGCTACCCCTGAAATATACAGCAAGACCAGAAAAGGAAGATAAAGAACTTGACAGACTGTGTACACTTCAGTGTCTGTCTGGTAAAGCCTGTATGTTGCCACTGCCGAGTAGCTGACCAGGATGGCAGGTCTGGTTCTGGTGGTCCTGATTGCCCTGAGCCACCCAGACCATTCTGCAGCTTCCTTGAGGGTCTTTTTCAGAGCTAGAGTGACATGAGGGTGAGGAAGGGGTAGGATGATGGTGGCTCCTCGGGCCAGGTGGAAGGGGCTGAAAAGCACACGACATCTAAATGAGTCAGACCTAGGGTGTGTTGGTATGAAGGCACAAATGCAGATAGGTGGAAATGTACAGTGTGTTCCCACAGAAAGATGTGGTATGCCAGACACAGGAGAATAAAATCTCACCAAGAAAGCCAGCGGGATGCCAGGTTCCAGTAACTACATGTCTCTTGGTACAGAACTTCTAAAACGATCAACACATCATACCCACTTATATCCTTTGGATTCACTTTCAGATTACATGGTTTTATCAGGTGTTTCACCCATGTGTATGCTTGTCTCTCCTGGGTACTAGTCTCAAACAGGATGTGGCACTGACTGTCCAGGCTTACTGGAGGTTGCATCTTTTGGCTTCTTGCTATCAAGCCATATTTGCAGCAGGACCAGGGCAATCGGCAGCTCCCTGGAAGTTACCAGGTATTGTTTCTCACTAGTCAAAACACTAAATGTGCTGTACATCAAATATTTGTCCCACAGTGGTCTCTAAGTTATTTTTTCTTGCCTTCTTTTTATTTTTTTTTAATCTTGGTCTTTAGTCCCGAGTCTCCCTTGTGATTCTCCTCAGTGAGCATTTTATTAGTTTTCCAACATAAGAAAGCAGAGACAAATACACATTTAACTATGTGACTACATGCTGGTTTTGTCTGGTGTAGGGTTAATTTTCTTTGCTGAAAATTGGCTGATATGGGGCTGTGTTTTGGATTTATGCTGGAAACAATATTAAGAATGCAGGGATGTTTTTGTTATTGCTAAGTAGTGCTTACACAGAGTCAGGGACTTTTCTGCTTCTCCCACCACCCTGTCAGGGAGGAGAATGGCTATCCACAAGAAGTTAGGAGGGCATAAGGCTGGGAAAGCTGGCCTCAACTGACCATAGTCGTATTCCACACTATATGGCCATGTTCAGCATATAAAGCTGGGAGAAATTTCCTTTTATATCTATTCTAAGTTATTGAAGACCTAGTCTTGAAGTAAAATGCCAAATAGGCTCTACAATTGCTTATGAATAACTAGTGATTGTACATATGTGTTCTAATTTGACTTGAGTGGAGGTTTCTCATTTTCAATTATTGCAGTGTGTCTATTCCGCTTAAAAGGTTATCTTAAAAAGCAAAGTGTAATGATGCAAAAAAAAAAAAAAAAATCAGCTTGACTTGATGTATTAAGAAAAGGTTGCATACCAACCAAATGTGTTTCTGTGTGAAACAGGTTTTTCTTGTAGAAAAAATCTGATTTTTTAAAAATGCTTTTTAACAGAAGCATACCTAAAAAAAAACCCCAAAATTCAATTTGAAAACTAAATTATTAATAGATGTCTTTTGCAACATTTATTTTATATAAAGGGAATTTACCTTTACATTCAGTATCATCTAATTTAACAATTCTTAAAACCTGTCTATAAATTCATGTCTTCAACCAGCCAGTTCTGTGTGGCTTGTGTACAGAAGCAGATGTTCCATAGCAGCCTGCTGCTCTGAAAACAAGTGTTGTGTAACCAGACTGTATTTGAAGGGAGCTGATCTCTGTGTCGCACCAGATATATTGGTGAGTAAGAGATAAATATCCCAAGTGTGATTGCAATAGAGGCATTTTTTAAAGTTCCACCTTATCTGCAGTGCCCTTCCATGGGTAAACAAGTGTCTGTCTATAAAATCTCAGCTCTCTTTATTTGCTTCATACAGCATAAGCCCATCTTAGATAGATACAAACCAAAGTAATCTGATTTGACAAATACAAATTCATACATCCTGGTCCTGGCTCTCATACTGTTCAAATCACCAGTATTTTGAAGTGCAGACGCGTTAGGCTACAATGTGTATAGTTTTCTTAATGCTACATTTTGAAGGTTATAACAATAAATGTCTATTTTATATGAGGGTGGAATAGAAATAAGCTCAATTTCTATGAAAATGCAACCTCTGTCACACCCTAAGCAAAGATCCAACTCCTTAGCAGGAGTCTGATGCTATGTCTCCAATTGAGTAAAATTACTTTCAAAGATAATGCTAAATACAAATAATTGTTTTTAGATTCACCATTGAGCAGTATTTAATAATGCTGAAAATATATAGTACTAACAGTAGGTGAATTTTTCTTTCTGGATGAAGGTCAGGATAACTCTGATAGTATTTATGCAGAACTTATAATTTTATTTATATTAATATATTAACAACAATGTATAAAAATATAATATAAACAAATCAATATAAAGCCCACAGAGTTTTCAGTGTAAGACTTATCTAATTATTCTTTTTAACAGAAAGAGGAAATGATAAAACACATTTGATAAATGCATGTGGCTTTTTCTCGCATAATAGAACGGGTCAAATCCTTTCAGTTTTGTACCTGCTTATATGGGCATCTTCTGAGCCATAATAATTAAACAGTGCACATGAGTTTGGCAGGGTAAAGATTCAGCGACACAGCCCTATGCTGCTGACTAACAATGACTTACTGTTTCTTTGCATTATCCACCGCTGCATTCATGTGCTTAGCTTACATTTGTTATGCAAATTCATGTTCAGTGTGTTTCTGACACAATTCACATTGGTATTGAGGAACATCTCTCCTAGAGGTTGAATGCCTGACAGAAGTGTGTAGCATAGTCACAGAGTCCAGGCTGCCTATCACTTAGACAATGTTGTTTACATATCCCATTCTGAGGGAAAAGCTCTTTATTTTCTCACTTGCTGAAGGTAAAGGGGAGCTAGTAACCACTAGTTGTAGAAAACATAAAATGCAGTCAAACACCAGAATACCGTAGTGCTGGGCATTATATGGGTATATAAATACTGTCCCAGACATGAGGACTTTATAACTAAATACAGCATGGAATAAGAACAATCTAGTTGCAAAAATCTTTATGAGACAGAATTTAATTTTCTATATTTTTTATTTTTTTTATTCTCTCCTTTTTGTGTCAGTTTAGTGATCAGAATGTGCTATAAGTACATAGACAACATGGGAGAAATTGGTTTATTCTTTCAGTTATCAAGCTATTTTGTGTTTGTGACATAAAAAGACATGAATTAAAAACTTCAATGCTAAGAAACCTCACATAACCCCCACCACCATGGTTGTATTTCTCTCTCTGTTCTTTGATAGCTGTTTTAGCTACCTGAGTTCATATGCACAAAGGAGATAATGTATGGTGACTTCGTTGTGTGCACTGACCAGGACCGGCTGGCTCAGTTCCCTTGACATGAAGGAGAGGCAGTTAAAACTTAGGAATGGATCCCCTAAAAGCCAAGGCAGCAGTTTCATGAGACCAAAGAATTGTGCATAGGGGGTGCCTGAGAGAAGGCATTCCTGAAACCCACTTCCCACTGATCTTTGACTCTTCTCTGTAGAATTGTTGGATAGTGGCTTATCCCAACATGAACAGCTTGTTTTTTCAGAGGCAAAACCTGCCTTTTAAGAGTCCTACTTGCATTCAGGATGCCATGTTTTTGCTTTGGAATGTGCAGATTTAGTGCTGTTCAATATTTAAATATGTTGATGTGACACAGTGCTCCTCTATAAAGAGTGCTATAGTGCTTAGGTAAGACCAAAGATAGATGATCTACATGATATTCTGAATTTCTTGCTAAAGCACCCCAGTATTTTTATTATTTTATTCTGTTAAAACATAATTGGAGAGGGAGGGTTTTATTATTTATAAAAGGAAAATATTTGATGTTAAGATCCAAAAAGCTGGGTTGCTAACTTTAGTGGTTTCCTCAGCAAGATAATTAAGCCCATTTCTCTGGCTTCCCAAGCTATAAAAAGAGAAAGGCAATTCCTGCTGTATTGTTTTCTATACAACTTTGAAGGGCAAGAAGAAAATAAATCAGAAAATATTTGTTACTCTCTGTTGAGTGAACTTCCAAGAAGGAAGGAGTTCTAGATTTTGGTCCATGTTCCTAGAAGCAGTTACATAAATTCAATAAATGGGTTGGCTGAAATAGAGTGTGGGAGGCTTATACCTTCCCTATTGGATTATGTATTCCTATCCCACCTCATAGTTTCTTAATGGATTACATTTAAAATTTCTTTTATACTGTTATCATAAAACAGGTGAGTCTGATTTTTCCAGCCTAAAGAAATCTTATTAACCTGACTCTTGGATGGATATTCTGGTGAGTAAGGCCAATGGAGGCATATTTCTTCACTGCTTCCTGTAAGAGAAGTGATGCATTTTTCTTCTCTGCAAATTCAGCAGTGAAATACTTTTAAATTTAAGGCTCACCTGGATCCTAAAGAAGACTTGAAAGAGTAAAATTTCAGCAGACATTACTTTTTTTTTCTATGTAATCTGATAGAGGTGATATTACATACCAAAAATATCTAATATTTTGTAGATTACTAACTGATCTAGATGGAAACCTCACAGTTTGGGTTTCAAGGTGGAGTAAGTTGTAAAGTTAAAAAAAAAAAAACAAAACTCTGCTTATTTGCATGGTCAGAAAGCTGATGGCCAGCCCATTCCTGCAAACGTGTGAATCTAGAGCAACAGCTCTCTGGGGCTTGCCAGGCAAACAAGTATTCTGTTTTAGCAGCATGCTTGGAGTGAGAAGCCAAGGGAAACAGAGACAAGACATCTGTCTCCTGGTAACTGAGCGAGACAGAATGGAACTCCCTGTTCAACCAGAAAGGTTGTTACAGTTTGTACTGAACCAGGGCAAACCAACAGCTCCCTAAAAAATCTTTGTGAAATGATAGATTTAAAATTCCCTCTAGCTCTAAACTAACATGTGAAATAGGAAATACTTGTTAAAACCTAAGGCACAAGTTTCTTCTATCAAAGTTACTGGCCAGTCTTGAAAAGTTATTTAATTTCTCACTTCACTATCTTCATTTATACCCATGCAAAACCAATTACTCTCACAGATTGCATTGACTCATAAGTGAAATAACTGTTGTGTCCAGCCTGGAAATATTGTTTTTGTATGAAGACATCAGCAAAAACCTGGGTGCCTTTCTGGGAAAAGTTAAAGATAAAAAATACAGGAATATTTCTGTACAAATATTTAAATTACACTCATTGTAGTCTTCAGCTCAGCACTAAAGCATATTTTCAGAAGGGCAATAAGTAACTGAACCTAGTTTATAAGTACAGAAATTTCTACTCTATAAGAAAGCACAATACTGAATTACATGTTTGTCTGACTAATATTTTGTAGAAAATTAAAGAGTAATCATAAAATTTCTGAAAATGAACATTAATGAAGAACATTTCAATATCACCAAAAATTTTTACTGCATGTTTTTATCCCTACTGTAGTTCCAGATATACAAGTTTATTTGCTACTGGCTTCTATTCTCCCATTTAAAATTTCTCAGAGAACAATACTGGGCAATTGGCCAAATATGAAGTGTACCACAAAGAGTCCATTAACTGTTAAAACGATGAACTCTTTTTCATAAATTAGTAAATGTTTTACAGTTGAGAATAATTGCACATAGACTTGTGTAGGAAAAGAGAAAGTACTCTCAACAAATACTTACATGATTAGTTTAAAAACGCTTGATTAATCTGACAAAGACATCAAACTTTTATGGATCTGCAGCCTGTTAAATATCAGAACCTCTTTTCAAGTGTACTTGCTGCATAGCTGGGGACACTATTATTATGCTACTCAAAGTGAGATTAAATCCAGAAATCAGAACATTTTATAGCAGAATAATTACCTCTGTGCATCTCAACCAGCTTTGACATCAATTTTTTTCCTGTGTCTCAATTTTGCCAAGTATATATAAAGACATCTGAGTGAAAATAAGTAAAAGTAAAAAAAATGGTGCATTAAATCAAAAGTTTGGACTCAAATATCTCTTACATATATCAAATATCTCAAATATCTCTTATATAACTCTTTTAATGCAGATGTGTGCAACAAATTCAATAATGCTGGAAGAATGTTGGGGCAGAAAAGGCAAAGTAAATGAATAAGCACACAAAAGTAAGGTAACCTGAAAACTCTAATCCTGGGGGGAAAAAAAGCACCATAAAAACTAAAAGGAAAAAACCTTAAAGAAGATTAACACAGTAAACCCTATGATAGTAGAAGAGAGCAGGGTGACAATGTGTTTAATTTCAAAAGAAATTGCATTACATCATGACTCATTTTAGCTCTGCAGGAAGTTCAGAATGAAAGTGATGGTACGTGTGAGGGAAAGAGGTGTTGACTAATAGGGAAAGATTACAGAAGTAAATATGTGCACCTGTGATAGTGATTAGAGAAGAGAAAGTAAAAGAATAAATATCACCTGAAAGGTATAAAGAGCAAAACAAATAAAGTCTTATTTACATATTGACATAATAAGATTTAGTGAAATAAAGATAATAAAATGTGGCCTGACAGTTAAGAATCCCATTTTCAAAATAATAACATTTAAATGGGATAAAGTCTTAGTCATTTTCAAACTCAAACTATGTTAGCAATTATTACAGTCCAGAAGTAAAAGCTTGGCTCCCCTAAAACCACTGGAATAGAGCCCAATGACTTGATGGGTACCATTTACCCAATTTTTTCACTGACAGCAGAGTTTTATAGAGGTAGGTCCTACTTTCTCTGCCCAAGATCTGTGCTGCAGATACTAGTAATTGCTGTTTCTGTAAAGATGCTAATAAAATCCTGGGTTTAGCCAAGAGAAGCCTAATGAAGTCAATGAAAAGATTCTGAATGTATGTTCATGAAAATTGCACTAAAACTTAACTCTTAGTTGCTTTCTCTCATATGTCTGCTTCAAAAAATTCCATAGTGAGGTTAAATGGTGCCTTATAAGTAAGAAAACTATAAAATCCAAAAGTTCACAGTCAACATTTTTATCGGAGGCATCCAGCATATGGATAACAGCATGGGGCTTCAGGGAACAGCTTTGAGCAAGACTCATTATGCTGGGTTAATGCTTGCTTGCTAACAAGCATACACTTCCCATAGAAGACATTTTCCTGCCCTGGTACATCACAGATTGCTTATACTTGTAATGAGTGGGAAACAATGTTCACTACATGATTACTGTTCTCTTTCATATTTACACTTTGATCATATTTCATCCTACCTAGTACTGGTAAGGGACATTGTGTCAGGAGAATACTCCATTCCTCCAATATTCTTCTGTTTCATTATTAATATCAGTCTAATGGTCTCACTCTGTGGTTATGTAAACAGGGTGGCAGAAAAAAGGAACACACAGAACAAGATCAACGTTACTACAAATCACTGAAGGCATCATGCAGACTCCGGTGTGAAGAAATCAGAGCAAGATTTCTGTTACAAGGCCATAAGCTCTGCAGTGCCAACCAACATGGTGACTTTGCCATGCTGCTTCAAAAACACTTTAAATGAACCTAGGAAAGACTCTTGGGGTGAGCCTTCACTCACAATATTTAAATAAATATAATCATTTGGAGTAGTATGATTTTGTGAGTAGTACCTGAGTCTCTCTGCTTTTCGATTTATTTTATTCAAATTTGTTCAGAGTTATATCTACCATACTGTTGAATACACTCAGAGAATTCTTTGGGTCTTTTTCCATTTCAGTAGAATCCTTGGTTATTTGCTGTCCATCATTCAGCAAATAAAAGGAAGATAGAAGAAAACATGAAGTAGTTTGAAGGGGTCTTGCAAACCCCTGGAACAGATTGAATCAGTGAAGTAGTAACAGCCCACAAGCCATGATGTGCCATAGCCTGCAGGAGTGGAGAAGGTATCCTGTGCTGCTCTCATCTCAGGGCTAGGCAATGCTTAATTCAATCAATGCCATGACAGTCTTCCTAGAGTCTGTTGGAGAAAAGAAAAGTGTCTTTGTAAAACGGGTAAAATTATACTTACAGAATAATTTATTTTTTTTTCCTTAGTTTTGCGAGATTATTTTTATACCCCGAAATGCAAAATTATATTTTCTATTGTATTTGAGGGGGCAATAGGAGTGGATTCTCTGAGAAGCTGCTAGAAGCTTCCCCGTGTCTGAAGGAGCCAATGTCAGACAGTTCCAAGACAAATCTACTGCTGGCCAAGGCCGAGCTAATCAGCTGTGGCAGCAATGCCTCTGTGACAACACATTTAAGATGAAAAAAAAAAGTTGTTTTGCAGATATAATTGTGGCCAAATGTGAATATGTGAGCAAAGCAGCCCTGTAGACACTGAGGTCAGTGCAGAAGGAGATAATGATGATAAACATCATGCACAAATCTAGACATTTTTGAGATCTTTTACCTGTAGAAAGCAAAAAACCCATCTACAATGGAGTTGTATTTTAGAAGTTAGGATGAATTTATCTTTTTTAAGGATTAGACCAGGAATATGAAAACGATGTCCAGTCTCTGTGTTTGTTGGACCATTTTTATTTGAATTTGGACAGGTAAGTCTATCTTTGTGAACTCTAACTCCTAATCCCTGAAGCAAGAATAATAGAGTTCCTTTTCTTGCATCCTTTGACTGCTTTACCTGTTTAGACCACAGTAGTCTGAGGCTGAGGAATGTCACTTGCTTCTTGCAAAGTGCTCCAGTAATGAAATACTACTCACTTTTAAATATTTTTAGGTTTTGCTTGCTAGATCTCCAAATGACATGTTGCTGTCCTTGCCATCCACTGCCACTGCAAAATGCAAAATATTTATTTTCTTTCTGCAAATTATTTCCTATAAACACTGTTTGCCTTTCTGTGGGGCACTTGGAACAACACTGTGGGGCAACCTGGAAACCACCCAAAGTTCCCCTTACAAATGACCTTTGTTGTCTGCTTGGGGCAATCACCACAAGGAGAACTGGAATTCATGCAAGTTCCAAACTCATCCCCCAGACAGCTTTTAAAGTGTGCTTAAATCAAAATTGTGGACATGTGAGCTTTTTCCTGGGAGAACTCAGTATGGAAAAGTACCTACTTTAGCACTGAAACTGCCATGGAAAGAGCAAACACTGCTCTAGGATCTTCCAGCTATAAAGGTTCTGTTTCTAATACCTAAAGCTGTATGAAACTGCATTTTCTCTGTTTTGTTCTAAAAATTCTCAAACAAACAAACCAAACCCCCCTTGATATCCTAAAATGAGGTTTTTGTAGCCAGAGATGTGATTCCTCAAACAGTGATATAATATATTTATCAAGCACAGACACTGTAGGGTTTGAAATAATTAGTAAGCACTTTGAGAAAAATTAGATTGCATTAGATGAATTTCATCTAGCTTATTTAGATATTCATGATGGCATGAAATACTCAGTTTGTGATTGAAAATATATTCTCCTCTTCCTGTTAAAATCCTTGACTCCATAATAGAATACACAATACCTGTGCTTGGATTCTAAGCAAAGGATTGAGATTACTATCCTATTAAAGTGTATGTTGGGAAATGTTCACATATCCTAGGAAAAACCCTGGAGATTTCAATACTCTTGCTAATAACAATTTTTTTTCTATTTTTGGATGTTTTAATAGCCCCACAGAACATTTATGCTCTTGGACAGCTGAGTGGGTTTTCAGAAAATTCTTCAAGGTGAGGCACAAAAAGATAATATTGGTGATTCACAGGGGAAACAGGATCGTTTTAGAAATATAATCCAATTTTTAACACTAAGATATGTCTTATTTACAGATAGGTTCTCAGCAGAGATTAAGCATTGTGTGAATTTTTCTTCCTTTCAAATGTTTCATGAAAACAAATGGTAAAGAACACCTGTCATTCTATTTGGTTTCTTTGTTTATTTAACTGCAAGAAAGCTAAAGTAATTTTGTTTACAACATGCTCACTAATATATACCAGCAAAAAAAATAATTAAAAACTACAAAAATAGCCTAAGGTTTTTCTTGTAGTATTTTTAATGGTAACTACTGAGTGTTCAAAATCAGACAGAAAAGCAAAAGGCAACTGTTCTTAAAATCCATAATTGCAATGGAAAGCTGCCAGTGAAAGAGTGTACACTCTAACTCTGATGTATTAAAACTGAATATAGCATGCAAATGTTAATTTTAGACATCTGGCTCTTAATATCTAAAAATTCCAGAGACAGTTAGTGTTATTTTTATTAGTTCTTGGCTTAAGGTCATATATGGCTGCCCAGAATTGTCTCAAGTGAGTGGCCTGAGATTTGTGGCACCAGCTTTTCCTTTTCTGATATGCTGGCCCTTTTGTAGCAGCTTGGAACTTGAGCCAGAAGCAAAACTGTGTCTTTTTACAGAGAATCAGTAAGTGTTCTTCCATGAGTGCAGTTCTGAGGAGCACAATCTCACATTATGTCATGCAATTGTGCACAGGTCTGTCAAGACTCTGAAACCACATCTGTGGCATAAATGATGCATTTTAATTTAACCATTTAACTATGGAAAATAATACTAACTAATGTTTCTTGACACCAGCACTTCACTAAATATTGTATAAAAATTATCTATTAATCCTTATAATGTCCCTTTGAAGATTGCTACTTTTGAAGAGTGAGCACTGACTCCAATTACCTAAATGTCCTGCTTGATATGGTAAATTTTAATCCTTTGATTTGAGTTACCCTGAGCATTAGGGAAATGCATCTCATTAATACAACTTTTCCAGCCAAAAATTAGGCCATTTGGAATGGAGGTTTCATGCAGGCCACTTCTCTATGCACAAAGTTCGGTCTACATTTTTCCATTTTTAGGTTGGATTATACTGTTTTAGAGACAGCCTTTGCATTCTCTAATGGTGTAATAGTCAAACAGTTAAAGGAATTTTATTAATTCTGAAACGTTGTGTAAGTGCACCTCAAAAAGAACATTTCTGTGTAATAAAAAGAAATATTTGCTTGTGATTTTGAATTGGCTTAAAAAGTGAAGTTTTCAGGTCAGTCACTATGAAGTTAGCTCTTGTTTTAACATCTTTTCCCTTCCTATTTCTTTTTTCCTCTCTTATACTAATATAAAGACATTAATGTCTCTGTGGCAAAGGAGTGAAGGATTCCAAAGCAGCATTTCCATAAGGTATATATGCAAGCAGTTTTGAATTCTCAAAATATTTATGGTTGTTTGAAAGCAATATGTATTAGAATAAGGGAGTGAATATGTGAGAATATTAGGCAACTTCTGAAAAGCCAAACTGAAGATGAGTTAGAAAAGACAAAATGGAATGCTGATGAAAACTTTAATCTAACACTGAAGGGCATCACATATAGATGTTGTGTTAATCGTTTTTCTAGCTGTATTCATTTCTGGTTTGCATTTTTAATGTCTGTTGAGTGTAGAGCCTCAACCTATTAGCATATCAAAACAACCATTGGCCAGAGAAGCACATGATACCTCTGCTCAAACAATTTTCAGACAGGGCAGTAGACACTCATTGGGAGGGACAAAGGACACATGTGGAAGGGGATGTCGTGGGGAAAAAGATGGAGACACAATCATGGGAAAGAAATTACACGTTGCTGGGAGACTGCATCCCCTGGAGGTCCCATGTCAGAGCAGGGGAGCAGCAAGAAACAAGGATCAATGAAGAAAATGAGTAAGATACAAGAAATGGAAGGAAAAAATCGTTATGTAATAACCCCAAACTCCTACACTGCCCATCACCTCACCAAGGGAATTGGGAGGGATGAAGAGCAACTTTTGATGGACAAATAAAGCTGAGATATGGAAGAGAGGAAAAACTTGTTTCTACAGGCTAGATTATTTGGTTTAAGTGCGTAATTATTGGATATCATAATAAAAATCTCAGGCCTTGTTGCAATCCAACTCACAGTCCAAAACATTACAGTGGTTTGCATATTCATCTATCACAAAGTCAAAACTTTCTATATCCACAGGGTTATCCTCTCCTTTACTGGAGCAACAGGATCAGGCCATTGATGAGTGCCCCCACTGGCAGATCCCAGAGCCCTCTTGCCTTGTAAAGGGTCCCAAATTCCCCAGAGTAAAGTTCTCCTGAGCCATTAATTACAACCCAGCGTCTCCTGTTTCCCAGCAACCCACAGCCACTGTGTGGGCATCTCCTTTGGGCAGTGCCTGTAGGCAGCCTCCAATTAATTAATGTCACCTGCAGTAAAGGATCACTGCATGATGCTTTGTATGGGATGTTAAATTTCATGGGTTTCATATCACACTTGCTCAGAAAATGCTGGGTGGTAGAATCATTTTAGGTCTAGTTGTATTTCTGTTTCCTACCACAAAGTAGGAAAAGAGGAAAGGCCAGGTATAATTCAAAAGACAAGGAGCTTCAAATCCTGAGCTCTATTTAAAAAGAAACACATTAATTATGATTTTAAATGTTTGAAATGTTTTAATACAAAGCTGATATTAAAAAGAGAGCTGTCAGTTTTTGCTTATCAGTGACTTTAACTATAAAACACAGAGCTTCATTCATCCATTAAAACAACTGTTTGAGATGAACATAACTGATGCTCTAATAAAAAAGTAAAAATCTGTAGGGTAGAAAACAAAATGGCTAGTTGATACAAAAAAAGAAGAATCCCCAGCTTCACTTGCTCATATGTGGACAATCTACCAACTGCAAAATGAAAGTTTTGAAAAAGTAGTATTGTTTTGCAGAGTTGCCTTTGGGCTGTGTATTGTAGTACGACTCTACAAAGCAGTAGCATCTAAGTGGCCTAGAAAGATACTTAGTTTTATTTACTCTCAGGCTGTACCTCATAGTTTACTCCAGAGTACGTGGTCTGCTAATAAAAGAGAAAATGGATGATTCCAGAAACTTCTGTTTCAATATTTAATAGATGTTTTCATGGAAGCTGATTATTGAAGAGGAAGCTTGGAGAGTGCTTACAAAAAAACCCCCAACAACAACAACCAAAAAGCACAGTTTTTGCTTCCTGAGTAAGAAAAAGGTATTTTTGTCACCAAAAAGTTATGTGAAATGTCATTAACTTGTCATGTACTGAAATCAGCTTAAAAATTACTTAGCAGTGCTAAGAAAATCTTCTCTGGTGAATGTGGGAAGTGAGCCAACCTATGCACTTCCTTCAGCTGTGCAGCTGAACTGTGCTGCAAACATTGGATTGTATAAGATATTGCAGAAAATGAAACTGCTGGCTGTTCTTGCTTCACCAATGTCACATGCTGTGGCATTTTCTTTAACATGAGCTCCAGAGCTATGCCTCATTCTGACAGAGCTTTGTTCTGTGAACAGTTCAGAAATAAATTTAGCTCCCTTCGCACTTTGAAATCATATTCAAGAATTTCCTATTGACTAGATAAGTATGTTGGTATGCAGGGATAAGAGAGAGTATTCACATATCAAGAACAATTTTCATCCATCTAATATATTAAGGAAGACTATTAAAATTATCTTTGTTTTTCCCTTTTGATTTATGCAAGCAAGTCATGTTATTTACCTCAGCTGCTTCAATGTACTAATTTTTTATGCCACTTCCAGTTAATGGACAATATTGTAAAGAAATGATTAATTTTAATAAATGAAATTATGCTAATAATGACATAAGATTGGGAATTGCTAAAATGGAGGAGTCTTACAAAAAGATGTTGGTAGGTCACAAAGAAAGGGAAGGTTCTAGGAATATTCTATTCTACCAATTAAAACAAGGTCAAGGATAAAGAAATTAATCTAACAAGATAATTTTTTTTTAGTGACAGGAATAGGAAACAAGGAAGAATTTTGCAGTGTCTGAATCTAAAAACAGCTTTATTAAATGACTTTATTAAATTTCAGGAGAATTTTTTCTTGAAAAGACCTGCCTTATAGATTAACCACTTAGAAACCACTATGGACAGCCAAACTGATTTAGAGAAATAATCACTACTGAATGAAAACTTAAATTTGGAAAGAATGAAAACTTAAATTTGGAAAAGATTTATGAAGCCACCTCTTTCCTCACTGACTTCCAACTAACATTTCTGCTCTCTCTGTTGGAGAGTTAAGCCCATACCACAGATTTAAAAGACTTGTGAAGGTAGCTAGTCTTGAAAATTTTCATGCTCAGCCACTTGCATGGTATCATAAGTTTTGAATGTGGTCAGTGGGCAGCTTTTCTGATATGAAATATACTGTAAAGGAAGCAAATGTAATGGTTTTCATCATGCTAATAAAAGAAATATACGCTGATTATCTTGCTAAGAAAAGGAAAATTTCAGCTTTTAAAAAATTTTGACAATAACTTATTGATTTTTTTTTCTTAAAAATAGGCAGAACAAAATCAATGATTTAAAATGCAATAAAAGTTGATTACACTATACAATGACTGCATATTATTATTGATAAAAATATATTCTCTAGATAACTTTTTTTTATATTGCACATTTTATTACCTAAGAAGTTCAGTGATATTAACAAAAGTATTATTTCATTCTTCTGCAATACATTTATTTTACTAATATGTTATTGATGCAGAAAGAAGGAAGTTAACATTGTCAGCTGCAACATCTTATCCAGTATAACCCAATGGGGACAACTGAACTTATACCACAAAGTTACAGAATATCTGAACATCCACAACTTAATTTTTGCTTAATCTTAGGCTCCAGATGTTTTGCATGACAGGAATCCAACAGCATCCCAGGTTCATGCTCTAGGTCAGAGGCTTCTTATAACTACTTTTTTTTCTGGTTATTGTCACATTAGTGAAAAATATTATACAAGATAGGGTGGTTTGATTTCATGTGTGTTACATTCTGTGTAGAAACCTCTATTAGGTGAAAAAAAACCCCTATATCATCATTATGTATTCATGATAAAAAAATCTGAATTACTGCAAAATTCACAAGTTTCTTAAAGAATTTCCATATAAAACCCCTAACCATATCCTTTGTAGCTGGTTAGACTTTTTTCTGATCCAGAATCCATGAGCTGGCAAGATAAAAATAGGTCTGTAAATAAAAATCAGTAGAAAGTAGCACATAAGTAAAAGTGCAAAGAAATGAGATAAATTACTTCATTAACCTGATAGAGCTAATTCACAAGGTATAAACACACCTAACACTGAGGCACAGGGACAAGGCCTTTACTTTAAGGGGCTGAATGACCTTACAATATCATGACTGTGAAAAACCTCTCAGATATGCTGAACAAACTTTTTGTCTACCTTCTTTTTTATTTTCAATGAATCTTTCTTCAAAGGCCTGATAATTCTGCACTCTCTTTTCCGGTATTTGTCATGGGAAAAGTAGCAGCTACAGTACAAAAGATAAGCTAGATGATAAGGGTTTATTACAAGGTAAATTAAATACTTTCGAAGAAATACTAGGTAATTTTTTCCTCGTGATCTATAACCCCACAAAATTCCTGCCAAAACTTTGCAAGCAACATATTTTTTTCTCCAATGAAATATTAGAAATTAAAAGAATTTGCATTTTTTTGCTCTCACAGTAGTATGGCAGGGGTCATTTAGTAGATAATGAATGGGTGAGGTTTGTCAGGTACAATAAAATAGAAAATCAGATACCAATTATCAGCTAAAATATTCATTGCCACTAATAAAAAGACATGATCTTGTCCCTCTTAGGTCACAAACTCTGCATTTTTCTCTTTCTAATTTGAAACTCTGGAAAATCTTATCTTTATCTTCTGCTGGCCTTGGCTCTAAATTTTTGGGATCTCAATATTCCACCAAAATAAAATTTAAGGCATGGAAATAAATTGGTGTAATTCTAAACAAATTTCATTTAATATACAATATTTTGAATGATTCAATTAAGGGTCAATAAAACCTACAGAAAATGTTAAAAGAGTTGAACCATAAGTAATTCAATTTATTAGGCAATATCTCAGAATTAATAAATTTCCTTGAGTGAACTTTTCTTCCCTCCCTGACATTTAAATGACCATCAGAAATAGTTTTGAGGTAGATTTAGACTGTACTTGACTGCTTTTTGATATCAGTATTCAACATGCTTCCATGAATTCACTCCCTACATTGTAAATCTCAGTCTATTAAAAAACCATACTTAACTGGGCTTTTTTTTTTATGGGTAGAAAGGGTTTAAGAGTAATTTTTAGTTTTCATGATCGCTTTCAGGTTTAAAAGTTTGTTTGGCTTGTTGGTTACTTTTCCTTCCTTTATTTCTTTTGCTTTCTGACTTGGGGGCATGTGACTTTACGAATATTCCCCTTACAACCTTGCTTTATATTTATGCTTTTCTGCAAAATATTTTGACTTCGCTGAAACAGGGAAATGACTGATAATAAGCCCAACCCATTTCTGACTGGGAACTCCCATCCTCAGAATCCAAACCTACATATTTTATAAAAGGACCTTGTCTGCCTGGGTTGCACCAAACTGAATTATGCTTCCAAATATGTATGATTGCAATATGTAATAGGTTGTGTAAAATTACAAGAGTGGATAAATGGTAAGCCTTTGAAAAGCCTGTTTACAACTACTTTTTTTTTTTTCTTTTTTTTAAAATATTTTCCTGCATAGTGTTTCTGAAAGTTGTAACAACTGTGATGCCAAAGACAATCTGGAATAAAACTACTAAGGTTTATTATTAAATTGAGACTGTAGTTCCACTAAAATGATAATGACTTTTACATCCTCTTAGTCCATGGTGGTGAGCCAAGTGAAACCACCAAACTGCGTAATTCCAGACTAAAAATAAAAGAGGTTTAATTGTTCATAATATCCCCCACACCTTTGTCTCCGTTCAGATAATGTATTAAGGATGACTCAAAAGAATAAGTTCATTTTTAGGAAGCTCTGATTTTCACTGTAATATCAAGAACTTAATATTACTCTAGTAAAAGTAATTATAAAGTGGAAAACACTTAAAAATGTATGACTAATTATTTTATTGGTATGAGCAGTATAACAATGTACTGGTATCTCCAGAGTAGGGCACTTTTATAAAGGTAGTGACAGAATAGCTATTAAATTGTCTGTGTGAAAGGTTGAAATAAAATATTCTTTTTCCACATTTAGTGAACTGAGGTTTAAAATAAGAACTTGTAGAAGATATTTGCAGAATATGTTTCTTGCCTACATCATAAGAGTTTTGCAATCTTTAAAGGTAATGATTATATATGATAGGAAGCGTTAATGCTCAAGTACTCCTAAGACCATGGCAAGAAAAATGTTCTATACTGCTCAGATATGGGCTTCTGTCAAGGCCTACCTCAAAGCCCTGTGAACTTCATATAGTTACTTCAATTGCCTTTTCAGGATGTAAATCAGTTAAGATGAACAAAATAAAAACGGGAGATTTTGATTAACTTATTTTAAAAAATGATTCTGTTACTGTGGAAGAAGCAACAGAAATGTACTTTGGAAATGGATGACAGACAAAAATTTTCATGCCATTTGATTCTCAAGCTAACAAGGAATGAAATTGTAACTTAACCCTTTATTAGCCTAAAAGAGTGCTTTCTTTTTCTGTATATTGTTATTTCAAAGTTCAGTCTTGTAAAGGGAACTGGAAGTCAAAGTAGTCTGATATTTGCTACACTGCTTCCCAATCTAGTGAAGATTTTCTTATTTAGAAATCCTGCCGCAGATTCTGTCTTTGCTCATGGATATTGGCTGTGGGGTGCCTGTTTCAGTAATTTATCTACAGTAGAGTACCAGTTTTTTATTATGACTAAGGCCAAATACAACAGTTTAATTAGTATCTAGTATTATGTACCTCATGATTTCTTTTTCCAATTTGAGTGCTGCATATTTATAATAAACTCCATGTCTATGTGGTCTGATGGTTTACTTCAGCACTTTTATAGCCTCCAATGTTAAAAAAATATACTACTTTTAATTCATGCTTCAAAGTTCTTCAAAAGCAGATTCAGAAAAAAATCAGTCATAATAATGAAACCCTTAATGTAAGGATGATAATTTGCACCTGACATGTTGAAAGCACTGGGATTGTAAGTTTTTGAGACTCACACAATATGCAGGATGCCCTGAAAGAAATCCTGAATTATTTAAATTAGCAATACAGTAATAATTACTCTGAAATTTTATAATTCCATAGATAACTTCATTCCCACACTTTTTTGGTTCAGTCAGATTGAACTATTTTACAGGAGTTAACAGAGGTCTCTGGGAAGTAAACCTTTAAAAATGTTTTCTAAACATCAGTATACTTTGGATCATGTGTTTTCTGGGTGCACAATACCATCCTCCTTTTTAGACCTCCAAAAATGAATTGTTAGTACATATAAGTACAAACATTATTCACGGAAGTGGCAGAGAAACTTCCTGAAAGTTTGCATTTCTTTTCAATTTAATTTTCTTAAGAAGTCTGCAAAAAGGTCTGTTATGTTTTGATTTTCTGGTTATCATCTTTGGTCTTGTTTTTTTTTTTTTTTTTGGTTTCGTTTGGTTGGTTTGTTTGTTTGTTTTGTTTTTGTTCTTTTTTTTTTTTTTAATAGCACTCTTTGAGTGATCAGACAAGAAATTATTTGTAGCAAAGTACTTAAAACAAAAATTCACATTTTACAGTGACATACAGCAACATGGAATGCTTTAGGCATTGGAGGCTATGAGTGTAGGGAAAGACTTCAGGAAAAATGACCTGCTAGAACTTCAGAGTAGCAGAAGCACAGTCTGTCACTGGTTTTGGACCCCTGGATCTACACACTGTTGACTGCCTTAGTGTTTTTTGCATCAACATCCTGGCATTTCTCAGACCCATCATAAACCCTGTATTTCACTCTAGAATGACCTAAATCTTGATTTCTCAGACTTTTATTTCTAACCAGATCTCAGATACATTCTCTCAAAAACACATGCAAAGCCTGAATAAAAGCACTTCCATGCAGATAAATACCAAGAGGAACCAGATTTTAGCCATCTTGTTGCAGCTTTTCAGTTCCTCTTAGGTAAAAGGAAACATGAGATATTTTATAAATTTTTCTATGCCAACATTAATGCAGTCTTTCAACTGCCCTTTTCCAGAAAATGTTCTGTGAAGAACTTAGTTTAAAAGCATTTCACATTTAAAGAACTGCATTCCTTATTTCTCTACCCAGATATCTGTGTCAGGGGATTGGCAAGGCTTTCAGAGTACTTATTCTGATGGGCGAATTACACCCGTAGCAATTTATTAGTACTTACTAAATTTCAATCTCTTTATTTCCTCCTCTGTTAAAATTAATTTTGTAATAATGATTTTTTCCTTCCCTACTTTCATTTCTTTTCATGGGTTTATTAGTGTATAGCTTCAGAAGGCTTATCTGCCCTGTATTCTGACATCTCCTTAATATATCTTTAAGCTAGTTTAATGCTTTGCCTGACTGCTATTCTCAATACACTTATTATCAATGATAGGTGTAATAGAAACAGTGTTACTTTTGAAAAATGGCTGGACATTTCATTACTGTCATTTCACTGAGAAATAGGGGTTTGTTTAATGCATATGAAAAATACTAGCAGAAATAAAAGATCAAAAGGGATAAAAAATCAAAGCAATTTTTCTTCTTTTCAGATGCCAGATTGAGAGTTCTGAGTGTACTTTAAACAATGATTTATTAGTCTTTTGAGATTTGAGAAGTTTGTGTCTTTTTAAGCATAAAGTTTTCTTATCCTGAAAATAAAAGGGCAGTAGCATAACATACTAATTATTCATGGCACTTACATGGCAATATGTTTCTATATAGAGTTTCTTTTCATAGCTGTTACTAATTCCATGTATACTAATGAAATAGCTGCAATGCAAACAGGAGAGTAAATTCAATTATAAACATAGTAAAAAAAATCTCATTTTTTCTTAAGAAGAAATGTCCTTTTATCATAGCAACAAAGAAACTGTTTTACCATATAATTTTCCATTTTACTCACAATTTCATTTTTATCTGTAACCATCAGATCAGGCTTAGTTCTTGGGAAAATCTCCTGCAAGACAACCTCCACAACACAACAAAAACAAAAAAAAAAACATTGGTCTTTTTGTATACAGGCTATGGAGAGCTCAGCCATCCCAGTTCAGTTATATAATTAACTCTGGACTGGTTCTCCCATGATTTTGGGTTAGTTTTTTAGTCTGAGGAGTTTTTTGTGGATTTTTTTCCCCTATCTTTTCTTGGTTATCTCTTTTTAAGAGAGCTAAAGAGTGAGACAATACTTGAAACTGTTAAAATGGCAGAAAATGTTCATTATTATTCAGCTGGTAGACTAACTAAACATTAAGCATCACAGGTCATTGAAGACAGAAGACTGGTAGGACCAGAAGGTTTATTTTTGTTTGTATTTATCATCAAAGAAGAAATAGAAGAATGAGAAAATGGGCAGGAAAAACTCAGAACATTCCAGTCAATTAAATATCCTATGTTTAATTTTCTAAACATGCCTTTTAAATCACAAAAGCTTCTGTGTCTGTTTTACCAAGGGTACCTCTTTTTTAACATTTCTTTGGAAGTCTTTTTCAATTAAGGCCTTTGCTGCTGGCTGATTCTGCTTGTAAGGAAAAGAGGCATTTGTTAGTGAATTTGTACTAGTCCATTTATTGATATTACTATTTTGAAATAGGAGACAGTCACCAATTTTTATGAATTTTGAGTTAAAATGTTTGTCTGTGGAACATATATCAAGAACATCCTGAAATGACAATAAGAGATTCAAATAAACTCTTGAAAAGCAGAATGAGATCTTTGTGCAGACTGAACACCAGTAATTATTGGAGAAACCATAGGGTCAGAACCTTAGCTGCTGTAAATCAGTAAAACTTCACTAAGCCAAACAGAACTACCTTAATTTACAGGAGCTGACTACAGCAATATTATTTTAGAAGGTTTTATTTGCAAGACACAGTTTGCTTAACAGCAGGTGCAAAGTACTTTCTACAGTTAAAGTTATTTGTGAGGAATGAGACAGACTGACTAGGAAGAAAGGTTTTAGTCCAGTTTGTGTGAAAAATATGGTGATTAATTTAAAATGCACTTAAAAATCTGCAGAACACTTGGAAAGAACAATGACTTTTCAATTGCCATTTGTGTGAGGGGCAGCTCATTATGCATTAGAAACAGAACTTCAATTTATATAAATGTTTCAGTGGTTCTGCTTGTATAATGCTCAATCAGGTACTTTCATGCTTGTGCTCAATATTGTGTTACACTCTAAATTCTGCAACAGACACAGGAAAGTCATGTACTAACTCAAGCATACCACCAAGGTAAGGATTTTGGAGTCTTTGCATAAGCAGACAGTGTGCCACGATATTTAGCTCGAATTTTCAGACTATTCAGACACAGTCTGAACAAAGCAGCTCTGTTGTGTTGCCTATCTGTTGGCAACCTCTGACATCACCAGAACAAAGTTTCCATGCTTAACTCACAACCTCATGTGAAAACAAAAAAGTACTATTAACTAATACATGCTCATCATCAAGGAGCAATATTGTTTCATTCCACAGTATAGCATTTTGTGTGATATTGAATAGTAACTATGAAGTATGTACATTTTAAACCAGATAATGATCCAAAAGTCCTTCAAAACTACAATATTGTAGTCTTTAACTACCATCTTGGTTTAGTAAATTATTTCTCCATACATGGTATCATTATATCAAATGGGGGATCACTTTTCCTAAGGTTCCCTTATGTCTAATAATCTGTGGGAAAAGAATTTATAGAACTGAAATTTAAGTTGGTACTATAATAAAATATTAATTCCCCAGCTGATGACACACGTTAAATACCCCCACATTTTCTTCTTATTCTGCTCTGTCCATGACAATTCTAGAACAATGACTGGAACTTCTTCAGGGTTTACTACAAAACCACTTTAAAAGCTCAAGTCCCCTTAGGCTCCCTTTAGTCACCTAAAACAATGGTTGTTCTTTTTCTTCCTTAGGAAGAATTAAAAGTTTTCTTCTTTTGTCTTCTTATGTAGCTTCTAGCTTTATACTGCAGAACTCATCTTTTTACATGGCTTTGAAATTTTAAGTGAAGGTGTTGATAACTGCAAAGCTCTGCTATAATTACCTGGATATGTCAAAACTGAATTCTTTAGTCCTTTAATCAGGTACATGAATTTTAGGGAAAGATATACATTAAGAGTAGCATAGTATCTCTCTGAGAATACTTTTCAAGCTTTTTCAATCATTTTACAGAATCTCCAGCCTACATTTTTCTTTTCCTTCTCCTTCACAGTACTGGAGAACCTGGAGTTAAGTTCCTGGAATTATTAAAAAAAATAAAATGTAATACACTTTTCTTGTAGACTTGAGTTAAAACCAATATTTTTTGTTTTTCCAATTGTTCAGTTAGGCACTTACTATAAGGAAAGTAAGTATTAGATATTATGTACTGACAAACCTTTAAAATAACTTCGATAAGATTTCATAGATTCTATGTCCCATATATCTTATGGAAACCAATATTCCATTGTAATAATATTGTTTCATTTCTGAGTGTCAAAATTGGGTTCTGTTGTTTAAGAATTGAAAGCTATCTCTCAGAACACAATTTTACTTCTTACTTTTGTACTTTACTTTTGCTGCAGTGGCTTTAGGTGTATAGCAGTGGAACCTCTCCTATTAAATATTTCACTTTGTTCTTTTGTTTTACATTCCTTCTTGTGAAAAGTGTTGTTTTCTAACAAGCAATTTGCCATGTCTCATTTCTTTCCTGTAAGTGACTTCTTTTTTAACCAGCCCTGTTGGCATAAAATGGCCACAGATAAATGAGTATAAAAAATCTTTTCTTACAGTAAATTCAAAGAGAACTATCCACCTCATCTTGCATAGAAGACTTAGAAAAAAAAATCCCAATACTTTTAAAACATTTTCCAGGTTTTAAAGGTCCACTTTACTGGAAATGATATTTTGTGTGTCTGATTTGAGATATATAAAAAATTTCAAGCACTTAAATTTTCCTCAGAATGAATTAATTCATTTGGCACCAAAAAAAAAAAAAGGTAAAATTAATATCCACAGTTATTTTATTTATACCAGAGTATTTGTACATCTTTTTTTCAAATGGCATCATAAAAGAGAAAGTTGTGATGAACAAGCTTCTAAGAATGAAGAGTGTTTAAAAGAATATATATAAAAAGATATGAACCATGTCTGAAAATATTCAATCTGAAGCTCTGTTCATTTTCACCACTCCTATGCACTGAGATATAAGTGTCCCAAGTCTGGTAATAGATGCTGGAAAAATTATGTGTACTGTCTGAGCTCACACCATTTGGGTTTCAGTGCATACATCAGAAAACAGTTCTACCAGGGATACAGTAATTATCCAAAACACTTTTGGAAAACCATGTGTTTATAAGTGTGTCACAAACAGTGCCTCTCAGTGTGAATTATGGCACTTCTGACTTTCCCAAGGTGATCATGATATAGGTATAAAAAAAGAATTACTCCAGCTGAAGGTAGAAACTTTGAAACTTTCAAAGGGGAGGATGGAGTGATAGGGAACATAATGTGGTTTATTTAGGAAGAAAATAAGTACTTTGAAACTCAAATGTTATTTGTGAGTGATTATAGTCAATTAATGATGACGTAGAATATTATTGCATTGATCAGCCTTAGATTTAATGAGATACATGAAAAATATGATTCACATGTGATGTATTACCATTTTCATAGTTTTATTCAATACATGTTGAAATGTACAGATATTATATGCCAACTCATAGAACTGCAAATATTCTGTAATCTTCCCTTTTCTTCAATGAAGAAATATGGTCAAGTTATGAATTGATTTTAGAGTGAACAGTAAGAATAAACCAACAAATAAGCAGAAAAAAATCACACCTGTGATGTTTTTACTTCTATTGAACTATTGATCTTTCTTATTTACGGAATGATTAAGAATTAAGTATTTTACATTCTGAAAAAATAAGTCTATCGTTTATGAATCTTTGTACATATTTACATGGTCCTGATTCAGGGATAATCTCTTTAATGATAATCACACAAAGAACATGGATTCACAGAAATCAAAGAAAAGAAAGACCATTGAGGTCATTGCATTTATTCCCTTGCCAGTGCAGCAAGCTGGATTAGGAAGGCATCAGTAAATTAAATACGGACAGTTTTCAGGCACATAAGATTTACCATTTCTCATTAATAATTGAGTTTCCAGAGTGTTCCTGCTAGAGGGCTCAGAAAACATTCTCTTTTGTTAAGGCAGCGATGTGTTCTCTGATCCAAATTTGGCTTTTTGACTAATCTCAGAAAAATTGCCTTTTATTTACTTGTCTATTTCAGTGCCTTTCAATATTTTTAAGGTAGGTTGTTGTTTGTTTTTTTTCATGGAAGCACCTCAGATGGTCATCAGACTTTCATACAAACAGCGACTTAAAGGACTGAGAAAACGCCTGAAAACCAACATTGTTTACAGACCATATGTCTTCCCCTTTCATTTTTTTTTTTGGTTTCCTATGATTATATGTATGTTCTGAACACTTAGCCATTAATCAGATATTGTAGTACCATAATACCGAAATTCTTTTTTTTTTATTTTTTAACTTTATTTTCAGTAAAGTTTTGAGGCATACATGGCATCTGTTCTTATGTCTATACAGAACAGTGGCTATTTTTTCTTAAATATTTTTGCTTCAACAATACATTTTAAAGTACTTATCCAAAACTTTGCTTCGGCTTTGAGTTCAGCAAATAACATGGGTACAAAAGTGCTGAGGTTTAGACATATTTTAGACACATTAGATTTACCATGCATCCATAAGGCATCTATGTGCAACTTGTGCTCTCTTAGACTTGGTAGATCATGAACGAACAAGAGAAGGGTTTGTTTGTTTGCTTGGAATGCCTTGAAATTCTGAACAAATCAGCCAAGGGATCAATTCCTGCACAGAGAAATCAAAAAAGAAGACAGATATACTGGGAGCTTTCCTCAAGATGTTATTGGAAGGTACATGCAGAGAATGAGTGCTTTGTTTCCTTGAAGTCACATTTCCAGCTGTCATTGTTTGCCTATCTGATGTAAAGTAGCTGTAAGAAAAGATGATAATGAAGTCACCTGAAGGGGGAAAAAAACTTCATGATCCTTCAGTTATCAGGACAGCCACAAGTGTAGAGAGAACAATAAGATCATAGTCATGGTTCTTAATACCTCTTACTAGATTTCAGTAATAATAGATGTTTGAAAGTTCTTATCAGTAAAGATAAAAATTCAAAATTGTACGTAAATTAAGAAGGCTAAGTGTAGCAGTGAAGAAGATAATCTACATTTACTAATTTATCATGAATTTTATTTGCTACTTAATAATAAAAGTGTTCAGAAAATTTGAGGGAATTTGGGGAGTGAGAGTTAAACCATGAAAGACAAAGGCTAGGATCCACTCTTCTGTAAAGTAGAAGCTCTGGAAGGCAGCATTTTGGTCTTCCTCTACTCTTTTCCTCTATCTTATTCCTTGAACAAGTAATATAATAATAAATTGCTGTGATCTGAGATGATATTTCTCTACATAAAATAAGTGAGTGGTCTATAATGGCAAGGGAGAAATATACTGTGAAAGATGGCTACAGTCCCTTTAGAATAATATTTAAAAAAAAAATAGGTGTAAAGATCCTTTATCCAAGACAGCTGTTCAGAAAAAGGATGATCATAAATTCCCTCACACATTAATGCATAGTAATAGAAAAATCAGTAACAGAATCTAATCAGTGGACTTTTGTTCAGGAAAAAATCCTAATTAAAAGGGACATATTTTTAGTTTCAAAAAGAAATACATGTTATCATAGCATAGGGTAAATCTACCCACAAGGTACTTTTCAAAGTATTTATTTTGTAATCCCACTAAAGTCTTACAGTTTTAGCGAACAAACACTGGTTTAAATACAGTTCAGAATACTTTAAATAATATCTGCTTCTTATTTCCTTTTATTGGTGTCATTGTCCCCCTTGTAATGCCTGTGATGAAAAATCAAAATCCTCAAATTGTTTATGTTCAATATAGTGAAGTCATCTGATGCTATAGATGGTTAAAATAGTGTTGAGAAAAATTTGTAAACATAGGATTTATATTAATTGCAGAATTAACATAACCTGGTAATTTCAGCAAGAAAATCGAAAGAGACAATGAGAGAAAAAAAGATCAATGGTATTTATAATAAATTCTGAAGTTTGAATAATATTTTTAAAGAACTGTTCATATTTTTAAAGTATCGTGGGGTGGATTTAAATTACACCTATTAAAAACCAATAAGCCAGAACTGTTGCCTTAGGAAACAGACTGAACAAAAAAGATAAGAAAAAAAATTAGGCAGCAGTCAATTTAAAGATGCTCTGAGAAATTCCAGTTAAAAGAATTAAAACAATTAGAGGTATTATGCAAGGCATTAAGTGAGGTGAAAGGAGCTGAAGATTTTATTAAGACCAGTTTATAAAAGGTTCTAGAACAATAAAGGAAAAATGCCTTGTTTTTCCTGTTTATGAAGAAGAGCTATAAAAACTATATAAACAATATTTTCTCTCAGCTCTTCCTTCACATACCAAATGTCACAGTTACTTATATTCACCTCTACACCAAAAATAGCTAAAAAACCAGGATCATTACAGCACAAAAGATTAAGAAATTTTTCATTTCAACACTTGAATCTTATCATAAATAACTGTAAGTAAATAAACTCAGGTAAAGTAAATTTTAAATAATTGTTAATGAATTAAGTATAACTCTTCTCATGGATTACTTGAATGTCTGAGAGCCTTGCACTGATTTAAACAACTTGATCTTTTAAATATTTCCAGCCTCTCCTGTAAATTTTTAGTTTCAATACTGTTGAACACAAAGCATTATCTATTTATCACCCTCAGGGGGAAATTAGATATAATAGTTGTTTCAGATAATTTATAGTAGTTGATCTACTCATCTCAAGAATATTCCTTTTTTTAATATTCTCCTGAATACTGAACAATTGTCATTGGGTTTAGTTATGACTTGTGTCATTGACTATTTATAAATTGGTGAAACTTATCCATGATAAATAGAGCAGAAATAATTAATGCATGCATGTTTTTTTTCTCCATTCCTAAGTTTTACAATAAAAATATGCACAGTTTATCTCCTCCTGATTTTCACATTTCCCATTTTTTAGTAATAAACTTCTTAGGGTTTCTTCTGGGATAGGTTTAGTCTTCAAAGTGCAACTTCTTTGAATACATCTTTATGAAGAAAAAGCTTGTGGAGACTGAAATGGAACTTTTCACTCTTCATTGTTTACATGCCCTTTTATTAAAACAATGCATTAATCACAGTTAATAAATTTGATACCAAAATTCATGGAAGGAAAATATCTTCCAAGACTGGGATAAGTCTACAAACACTCTCAAAGTATTAAGAAATAGAAAAATCATAAAATACCCCATTATTTGTTAGTTAGATAAGTAACTTTATAAGAATTTCTATATTTACCATATGCATGAAAAAATATTAAAAATTATATTAGTGAAAAGAAATAGTATCACAAATTTTCTAACAGTTCTCCAAAAATCTATGTACATAATATTTGTAACAAAACATAAGGTCTTAAGCATGCTCTACATGACATTTTCTTTGAATCAATACTATTTTCCTGTTCAACTTTCTGGGTTGGGATTTTTTGACTTTGAGGTCCTCAGGTTGATCATATATTAGGGAATATATTGTTTTGTTCAGTGTAGAGTAAAAATTCTAATAGCTGATTGGTATATACGTACAAAGTAGAAGTTGTCTTGTGAAAAATATCAAGCATTTCAACTATACTAGGAGCCTTTTATTTTCATTTTAATGTCACAGGGCATTTAAGGACAGATAAATCTGAGCCAGCCATATAGTATTTTAACCAGGGAAGTATTAGAAACAAGTTTTAAATGAATGTTTAATGATTGATACAACATTAGGGAAATTTCAGTAGGAAAAATAAGAATTTGGTACTGATAGCTCACCATACTTAGTGCCTCTAAGAAAATGTTCTCACTACCAGAAAGACATGTTCAATATTGTACAAGCTTTCTGTATTCAGGAACGACTTCAAGCTTTAAATTAAGGTCTTATTTTGTTTCTTGGCATCTCAGTTATATCTTACTAACTACAGATAGCTAGCAGAATTCTGCAGATAACTGACACTGATATACTTTGTGGTAATAAAAGAAATATGTGAGATATTGTTTTCCATTTTCTTTTGTTTCAAAGGAAAATGCATTCATTAGCAACTGGCAAAGAAGAGAAATTCGGGCCCGGATTGTCTTGTCTCCTGTAACTCCTCTAGTAACCCAGTCCGTGTTCTGGTGATCCCACCATACATTGCTCTTATATAATTGAAAAAGTCTGAATGGAGGTAAAATGGAAGAAGTTATGATCCAAAGCTCATTTTGTTTTGATGCATCAACCAAAAAAAAA
>VXAC01004555.1:42142-53013 GCA_013399225.1 Rhipidura dahli | reverse complement strand
TAACCGGGGCGCTTGGAGGGTTCCATCCCTCACGGAGGGGGGTTTGGGAGTCCCATCCCTCACGGAGGGGAATCTGGTGGGGGGGGTCCCGTCCCGTCCCGTCCCGTCCCGTCCCGTCCCGTCCTTCCCCTCACCGGGTGCGGTTTGGGGGCCGCGTCCCGTCCCTCACCGAGTGTGGGATTGGGGGCTGGGGGTCACTCCCCTCACCGAAGGAGGTTTGGGGGAGGCTCCCGTCCCTCCCTTCACTGTGTGGGTGGCGGGGCGGGGGGGATTTTGGGCGTCCCGTCCCTCCCGTGCCTCGGCTGTTCGGGGCCGGGCGGTTCCCGCCGTGCCCGCGCCGCCTCCCGGGGGTCCCGCACCGGCCCCGCCGTTGCGGGCGGCACTGGCGGTCCCTCGTCCGTCCGTCCGTCCGTCCTTCCCTCCGTCCGCAGGGCCGCGATCCCGGAGCCGCGGCCATCCCAGCACCCGGACCTTTGTAAGTACGGCAAGAGCTTGGCTTTAATATTTTTTTTTTTTGGTTGGTTTCTTTTTTAAGCCCTTGAGGAGCCTCTGAGGCCGCTTCGCTGAGGTTTCAGTTGCAAATCACGCGTAAAAATTGGGATCAAATGGCGTGTAAAAAGTCTGTCCGGCACGTTGTTTTTAGGGCGTAGTTCCCTGTTTTCAGGGTTTGGTCGCAGGGAGCTGCAGATGGGGCAGGCCCATGGCTGCAGTGTTCAATTCCCGATCGGATTTTCCTCACCCAACACACTCAGCGAGACCCGCTTATGCTCCTGGAATTATGGAATTCTTGAATCCTGGGATGGTTTGGGTTGAAAGGAGCTTAAAGCCCCTCCAGTCCCATCCCCAGGGACACCTTCCCCTACCCCAGGTTGATCCAAGCCCTGTCCAGCCTGGCCTTGGGCACTCCCAGGGATGGGGCAGCCACAGTTTCTACAGGAAAAAAAAGGAATTTAAGGTACAATTTCGGAGAATGCTGCGGGGTGACATCAGTGCAGTGATCCCGAAGGGTAAAACAATAATAACTGGAATAACAGGTTTGATTAAATATTTCCTTCAAAAAAAAAAATAAAGACCATGGTGGGTGACCTTTATTCCCTTTTTTGGTTTTTGTTTTTTTTTTTTTCCCTCAGAACGCCCTGGAATTGCCCTTTTCCACGTGAAGCTCAGCCATGACCGACCAAGAGTTTGTTCTGTGCAAGTGGAAGAAGCGTTTGTGGCCAGCCAAGGTAACGAGGAATGAGGAAATGTTTGTGGCTGTCGCTTGGAAAGGGCTGAAACGGAGCAGGAAGGAAGGGAGAGGTCCCAGCCAACGTGTCCCAGCTTGCCTGAGCTGATCTGTGGAGATGTCCCCAGGGCTGGAGGAGCCAGCAGGAAAAATGGAGATGGCCTGGAGCGATGGGACAAAAGGGAATAACTTCCCACTGCCGGAGGGGTGGGGTTGGGTGGGATACTGGGGAAAGAATTGTTTCCTCTGAGGGTGGGGAGGCCCTGGAATGGATTTCTCGGAAAAGCTGTGGCTGCTCCATCCCTGGCAGTGCCCAAGGCCGGGTTGGACGGGGTTTGGAGCACCCTGGGACAGTGGAAGGTGTCCCTGGCCATGGCAGGGGGTGGGATGAGATGAGCTTTAAGATCCCTTCCCAGCCAATCCATCCTGGGATTTTATCATTCCACAATCACAAGGCTGCTCCCAGGCAGTGTCAAGCTGTTCTTAACCTTCTTAAAAAACGTTTTGCTGTCGGTCAAGGGTTTTAAATGAAGATTTTTTCACTTTTTAATGTAGGTTTTGTGCAAGCCTGGAGTTGCTGGGAGCAGTCCTGTTGCCACCACGAAAAGGATGGGATTTAAAGCTGAAATCCTTGGCTTGCAGAAGCAGTTGAGTATCCTCGTTCCTGTCACTCGTTTGCATTCTTAGAGGTTAAAAAAAGAATAGTGGAAGAAAGGAATCCTTTTCTCTGAAGGTGCCTGTGAGACAGGATCCTGGATTTGCAGAAGGTTTAGGTGTTTAACCCTAACAAGGACAGCTTGGGGGAGAGAATATTTGGCGGCAGGGGGGGAGTGTTTTTTGCTGGCTGAGAGTGAAGTTGTGGTGCTGGGAGTGTTTTGGGCGCTGGTTCCAGTCCCCTCTGTTGTGTTCCAGGGTCAGTGTGAGCTCTGCAAACGCCGTTCCCCTGACCGAGGAGAGGATCAAGGCCATCGCCTCCACCCTGGGTGAGGAGGGAGGGGCCCAAATGTGCTGCTTTGTGTCTTTTCTGGGTATAAAATCCCCACAGAAACTCAGCCCCAAATGTGCTGCTTTGTGTCTTTTCTGGGGGTAAAATCCCTACAGAAACTCAGCCCCAAATGTGCTGCTTTGTGTCTTTTCTGGGTATAAAATCCCCACAGAAACACAGCCTGTAGGATAAAGCTTCTGTATTTCACTTGTTTGCTTTTCCCCTTTTCCATAAAGTTGGAAAATTGGTTGAAAAGGATCGTTTTCCTTTTCCCTGGGGTGGTTTGTTAGAGCAATGGTGAAGAAATGTGTGTTTCCCTCCAAGTGAGGCACTTCCAGCTTGTTCTCTACCCTTTGCTTCGGGAGTCATGGATGATTTAAGTGTTAAAAAACGCACCTTAAAGAAACACTTTAGGCAACACTGATGATTTCTTTAATACCACACGTGGTGTGTGATAGAATGATGGGGATGATTTCATTTATTGAATGTTCTTCTTTGTCAGAGCAAAAGAAAAACACGAGTGAGGCCGTGGAGGAGCTGCAGTATCGCTGTTCCCTTAAAATCGCCCTGGATATTCTGCATCAAACTGACTCAGGCAGTCAAGTGCCACCTGCAGAAGGACCAAATCCTGAATTTTCCCGGGAGAACAGCGTGGGATCTGCCCCACCCACCTCCTCCCGCAGCTCCTCGTTGCGCTCTCGCTCCAAAAAATCCGACCCTGAGGCTGCCAAGAGGGAGAGAAAACCCCGAAATAACTGTGGGCTGAAGGGTGATCCTAAAGCACGGGGCCAGGGAGGGTCTGTGGCTCCAGAGGGGAGTGGAAAAGCCCGTGGAAGTGGGACAAGCCTTTCCAAAGCACGTGGAAGTGGAGCAAGTTCTGCCAGAGCACGTGGGGGTGGAACAAACCCTTCCAGGTGCGGTGCCAGGGACTCGTGTGTGGCACCAGCCCCTGACAGGCACAGCTGCAAAAAACCAGAACCAAAATCAGCACCCAGACAGAGGAAAATCCAGCCCAAAACGGGGAATGGAGCCTCCTGTAAGCCAAAGGTGGGAAGAAGTCAGCAAGGAAGAAAAAGGGGAAGTAGGGATGATTCCCCCTGGGATCAAGCACAGCCTGAGGAGGGTTCTCCACCTGTCCCCTCTAAATCTGTCACCTTGGAACCTCCCAGAAAGACAGGAACTCAGCCTGGGAGAACTTCCCTGGATCCCTCCTGTGCAAGTGCCTCAGATGAGCTGGAGAAAAGCATCAGCAGTGAGAGTGAAAGCCTGGCAAAGCAGCTGGATGGAAGGAGAGAGGCAGAGGATGGAAAACACCTGGATGGGGCAGGTGTGGCCTCAAGCACAGACAGGAAAGGCAGGAACCACTCTGGATCCTCACCTGGGCCTTCTGGGGCCTCCCCTCAGCCTCAGGAGGAGGAAAACCAGGATCCCTCACACCTGCCTGGGAATAAAGGCCCTGACTCTGAGGAGGATGAAGGTGGGCAAATCCCCTGGGGAAGGGAAACCTTCATCCCATGTGGGTGTTACTCCTCTTGGAATGTTGCTTTGCTTTTGGGGAAGTGGCCCTTGGATTGCTGATTTAATTCCTTTTGGTTTCTGTTCTGTGCAGATCATTTCTGATCAGAAATGCTGATCCCAGTGCTGGGGAAAGGCTCGGGTGGTGTCTGGGTTGTCTCAAATTCCTTAGGGTTTTCCATGGAAAGCTGTTTCCCTGCCCTTTGAGCTCCCAGCTGTTTTCCCTTGCTGCTCTCTGATAAGTTGAGATTAAATGTTTTTAAAGGAGGCAGGTGCAGGGTCTTTAAACCAGCCCCATTCCTTCCCCTTTTTTTCCTCTTTTATCCACATGATCAGGGAATTAGGATTCCCTAATTAGGAGTATGAAGGTGGGACAGACTCTGTGGGGTCACACTCAGGTGTGTCTCACCTGCCCTGAAGCTGCTCCTGTCCTAATCCCTGGATCTTGCTGCTGTTGGCAGGGCTGGAGCCCTCTGGGATGTCTTCCAGGAGAGTTTCCTCGGAGAGCCTCCCTCCGCTCTCCCCTCTGGTGGATGAAGAGGAGGAGAATTTCCCCAGTGTTCTGTCCCATCGAGGTGAGACCTGAGCTCCCTCTCTGTGAGCTTCAGTCCATGGGGATTCCAGAATCCAGCTGTGTCCAGGCTCTGGTTAAAATATTTTTCCTGGGTCCATCAAGCTTTTTGCTGCAGAATGAAACACAAATCCCTGAACCTGGGCAAGGGCCTGGGGTTGAAATTGCTGCGTTTGAGTTCAGAACTGCCTGTGCTGCATTTTGGGGTCACTGTAAAAGCACTGAAGAGAAACTCCGGGAGTTTCTCCTGGAGGAGGAGAAGAGAGGGGCAGCATCTGTCTTGTTTTATTGTTGTTAAGGAAAATTTCCCTTCTTTTTCATGCCAGAACCCAAATTCTTCGAGGAAGGGATGTTGGTGTGGTGCAAGCTGCGGCGGTATCCGTACTGGCCAGCTGTGGTAAGAGCAGCTCCTGCCTCCTCATATCCTGCTGATAAGGAGCAATTCCCAGTTCTGGAGTGACTTTTGCCCTTCCTGGGAATATTAAAGACCTTCCAGTAGAACTATTTCAAATTTTATTGAAGTAAATTTGGGATAAGACACATAAAATGTGGTTCATTCACAGCTGTTTGTGCTGGAGCACAGGATTTTCCCAATTCTTTTGTCACAGAGCAGGACTTTGTTCTCAGTTTGCAAAAGAAAGGGGAGGCTCTTTGTGCACCAGAAATGCTCCCTTGGGGTATCTGGTTGCTCCTTCCACTTGGATTTTTCATATTTGTGTAATCAAAGAAAGTTGCAACAGTTGGAAAAATTGAAGTGTGGGTTGTACCCACAGAATAAAAAACCCTCCCTGCTTTATCAGGATCAGGATTTTTGAGCTTTTATCCTCTCTCCAGGTGAAGGCAGTGAAGAGGAAGCACCGGAGGGCCTGCGTGCTCTTCATAGACGGCACCACAAATGAGAAGAAAAAAGGGTAAATGGGGATTTTCATCCCATGCTGAACTTCCAGTCTCTGCAGCCATTCCCTGATGCAGGCTGAGGAGAGTCCTCCCCTCCACTTCGATCTGGGAGGGAGGGGCTGGCTCCAGGTGAGGGTTGCAGGTGCTTTGTCATGCTGCAGGTTGAGGCAGCTCCTGAGGAATCAAAAACAAAACCAAAAAACAAACAAAAAAAAACTCCCTGGAATGCAGCCAACGTTTTTCCTTGTGCTGCCCAAACTTTCTGGAAACATTGGGCTGCCTTTAGCTTTGCTCCAGACCAGGTATTTCTCATTTGTTTGAAGATTCTGTACTTTGAACCTACTCTGGAAGCAAAAACTGGTGAAATTTGTGCTCCTGAAGTCCTTGGGAAGTGGGATTTTCAGGCAGGGACATGGGGCAGTTGAGTTGCACCTCTGACTGTGTTTCTTTTTTAAAAGTTTCTCAGTGTCTCTGAAGAGCCTGAAGCACTTTGACTGTGAGGACAAGCAGGAGCTCATTGTGAGTATCCCAGAGATGTGGAACTACAGGGATTGGGAAAACCCAGTGGGAAATGCAGGATATCACTGGCCAGGGGAGGAACGTGGGGCTCGCCCCCCTCAAAGCCACTCTCATTCCTGGGACAGCCACAGCAGGAGCTGTTTTACTCTGAGGAAGCTTGGATTTGTTGTCGAGGACCATTTCTGTGCCCTGCTTGGTGTCCTGGGCTGGAGCTCTTCCAGAGCTGCTGGATTTGGGAGTGAGGAATCCTCCTGGTTTTTTGCAGGAACGAGCCAAGGAGAATTATTCCCGGGAGATCGAGTGGTGCCTCCAGCTGATCCTGGACTATCGGATCCGAGTGGGTGAGGAGGGGCAGGGGACCATGGAATCCCCAAATCCCAGGATGGTTTGGGTGGGAAGGGATCTTAAAGCCCATCCAGTGCCACCCTGCCATGGGCAGGGACACCTCCCAACCTGGCCTTGGACACTTCCAGGGGCAGCTTCTTTGGGATCTCATCCTGAGATCCGTCAGTCAGCTTTGATTCCTGGGCCGAATGGAACTGATCACTGACCCTGTTTTGGGTTTTTAGGTTGTCATTCTTTCACCGGGTCCTTCCTGGAGTATTTTGCTGCTGATATCAGTAAGTGAATCCATTCCCTTTTGGATTTTTTTTCTCTTGGCTGGGTAAATGTAAATCCAGCATTTACACACAAGTGGCTTTGGCACCAGACCCAGAGAGGGGCTGCTGATAAATTTACAACTCGCCATTATTGCAGTTAAGGGTTTAATAAATTAAATTAAATAAGTACCAATGGTTCAAGACAATCAGGTCGTGGAATCAGAGAATAGTTGGAGCTCTGACTGGTTCCTTATCTTGCAAATTCCCTGTCAACCCCCAAATTCTTTTTTTTTTTTGGTAAAGCAAATAAATCTTTTGGTGATGGGTTTTTTACCTCTTTGGTAGGGAAGGAAGAAAAACTTCTCTCACCAATAAAATTCCTTATTTTCTATTGATACAGATAAGAAAACTCTTTGCCCATCCAAATATGAATTCTTGTGGTCTCTCTTCCAGGCTACCCAGTCAGGAAGGAGGGATACCAGAGCGTGGTGCAGATGGCATTCCCAAACACCGAGGAGGAAGGGGCTGGAGAATCTTCCTCAGACACTTCCCCTAAAAAACCCCCGAGGAAACTCCTCCCTGACAGAACCAGAGCTGCCAGGGACAGGGAGAACAAGAAGCTGGTGGAGTTCATAGTAAAGACCAAAGGGGCTGAAGAACATCTCTTGGGCATCTTGAAAAGTGGGAAACAATCACGCTGGCTGAAGAAATTCCTCAATTCCAGCCGCTACATGACCTGTGTGGAGACTTATTTGGAGGATGAGGAGCAGCTGGACCTGGTGGTTGGGTACCTGAAGGAGGTGTACAGGGAGATGGACACCAAGAACCTGCACCAGATCCTGGGGGATGGCATCAGGTTCATCTCAGATGTGCTTTTACCTGAGGTGAGGGAGCCTGAAAAGGTGGGGGGAAAATTCACTGTGAGGTGATAAATAAAATGAATTATTATGATTTATCCCTTTGGTGGGATGTGGTTCCTGTGGAATGACGTGGGGAAGGTTCCCAGAGCTGAGCCAGGCAGGAATATTCACCCCTGCCCACGGCCTGAGTCACCCAAATGCTGATTTTTGAAGCACAGAAAGGAGAAGCTTTAGGGGGTTTGTTGTCTTTAAAGGCAGACTGGTCGTTTTCTGTTGTATTTGAATTACTTCTGAAGCTCTTCAAAGCTTTCTTTGGGGGTTTTTATTTTAATTTGGCAGCTTCTCAGGGCTTTCTTGGTTCTTTGTGAGGTGGGGGGTGGTGTGTTGGCTGTTTTTACGGTTGTTGTAGATACCTTGTGTTCTCCCCAGGAACTTTCCCAGGAGAACATTAACTGGTGTAGAAACAAAATTACTCTGAAGAGTATTTTAATCTGAGGATAAAAACACTCCCCTGAGGATGAAACAGAACAAGTTCCTATTATTTATTTAAGAATTTTGGGCACACAACGAGAGGTTTCATCCAAGTTTTCCATGTGATTGAGGAACCCTTTTCTCAAAACGTGCTCAGCTGAGGTAGTTTCAAATCCCTGGCTGTAATTTAGTTCCGTTTATTCATTATTATTATTATATTAATTATTCAATGCTTTTCTAGGCCATCATCTGTGCCATTGCTGCTGTGGATGACATCGATTATGAGAAGGCAGAAGAGAAGTACATTAAAGGGCCACCTGTGAGCAAAAGGTAGATTTGTTTTCAGTATTTTTCCAAGGTTTTTTTACTCCTCTTTTGTTGGATACAGAAAAGGTTTGAGGGGTGAGGGCAGGAGAGCTCAGCATCCTCCTCCTGTGAGGGACAAGACATGGAAAATACCCCAGCTGAGCTACTCCAAACTGCAAACTTTAGTGAGTCCAGATTATTTAATCTGGATAACGATATATTTTGTAAAAATTCTTTTAAAACATCTGTATTTTTCTTTCCAGAGAGAGAGAGTTATTTGATGAGCAAATCCTGGGAAGCAAAAAGCTCAAGACGGAGCCGGAGCCTGCGGAGAGCTGAGGAGTGGCCAGGGCTGCCCCAGGGCCAGGTGTAAATAACCAGTGGTGATTTGTATAAAACGTGGCATTCATTCTTTGTCAAGTCTGTGTTGATAGTCCCAAAATATTCTGCTGCCAGACCCAGCTGCCTCCTCTCAGCCCTTGCTGCTTCCCGTGGCCTCGCCGTGTTCAGCTGCCTGTGATCCATTGGATCCTCATCCATCAGCGCCCTCCTGGGGGGCTGGCAGAGCCCCCCCAGTGCTGTGCAGAGCTTCCTGCTGCTCCACCAGCTTCCAAAGGGGTTCTTTTAGCCAAATATCCAGCGTGGGAAGGGTTCTTGTCCTGGTTTGTGGCCACTGGTGCTGCTCCTGATATGAAACTGGGGGGTTCCTGGTAGGAAACACTCCTGGGGGGCAGGGGGGGGTTTCACCCTTCCTGCTGGTGTGGGAAACCAGATTGGGGGCCAGAGCTGGATCACGAAGCCTTTGGGCTTTGGTTGTTCTGACAAGTAAAATTCCATGGGGAGAGAATCTGGGTTTGCTTCAGCAAAATCATTCCCTTTTCCTCCAACAGTGGAATGCTGGTTTATTGCCTCTTTTCAGGCTGTGAATTTTGGGAGGCTTTTAATTGTCTTTTTCTCATCTAAATTCCCATTTCAATCCTGCCCCAGCTCCCTGCCCACCTTTTGCTGGAGCCGTGGCACATGGAAGCAATGTCACCAAGAACTAATTAATGATGAATAATGATAAATGCTACATCAAACCCCCTGATTAGGGTTTCTCTGTGCTAATGAAATGTGATCTCCTTGCTTGTCCAGTAAAACCCAGGATGATTTGAAATGAAGAAGTTTTAAATTGGGATCCAGATGTCTATCCTGGCTGTAGTAATCATCTGAATATATTTTAATTACACTTTTAATTGCTCTGTGCTCTCTAATGAGTTTCACCACGGAATCCTTATTCCCGTTATCTCTGTGACAGGGACAGGCCAGGAAGTGAAGGTTTTATTAAAACCTGGGAGGAGGGATAATGAGATTGATGGGATCTTATTAAAAATTAACGACAGACTTCTAACTCAGAGCTGTGAGTGGCACTTTCTTTTGGAGGTGAGAGGTTGGGGAGGGATTTCCTGCCCCTCATCCTGGTGCTATGAGGTAATTTGGAGATGGGGTCATCGACTTTACATTAACCCTGTGTTCCCTTCTCGGTCAAAATTCCTTGAGTGCTGTTAAGATCCTGCTCTGCCCCAGTGCTCAGAAGCAGAACTGAATCAACCACCTCACCTCACCTTCCCTGTGCCTGTGGAATCCTGGAATGGTTTGGGTTGGAAGGGACCTTAAAGCTCATCCATGGACAGGGGCAACCTCCCTGTCCTAGGTTAAAAATAGATGTATTTAAGTATTCTATTACCACCAGCTGTGGGCCATTAGCTGTTATCACCTGCTAACGACCCACCCCTGATAACAGACAGTGGGCATCAAGAAACCACCACATGACTCATGGATTTATCTCATCCTATTGTGAGATGCTTCACCCAGGAGGGGGGAGCTGGGCATTCCCACCTGGACATAACCCACCCTTAGAACTGCCTAAGGGGAGCCCTGGCTACTGGGTGACCAGAGGACAAGAGTCACCACTGACCTTCAGCTGGAGACTGGACCTTCCATCAGATCATTGCTTTAACTGGACCACTTCACTTGGACTGCTCCCACCACTCTAATAGGGCATCAGGTTCTATCTGACTTTGTCTGTGCTTTTTCCTTATATTATTTTGCTTGTTTCTAATCTTTTCTATTAATTTCAATCTTGACTTGTGACCTCCCCCTGGTTTGTTTTCAAACCAATACACTCCCCTCTCCCAGGTTGCTCCAAACCCCATCCAGCCTGGCCTTGGGCACTTCCAGGGATAATCCTGACCTTGTGCTACCCCGTTCCAGTGCTGCCCCCCTCGGTCACTCACTGGCTCTGGGCACCAGGTTCAGCCTCACCATGGACAAATCACGTGGACTTAATAAAGTGGGATGATGTGAATCATCAAAGATTTGCTGCTTTTGTTTAGTTCTTTCAATCTGTGGTGGGTGGTGCTCAGCCCCGTGCTTCCAGCCTGGTTTTCCAGCAGGTGAAGATTGGTTTTATACATCAGATAAAGCTGTAATATCCTGTCTCTGTCTCAGTTTCACATTAATAATCATTGGGAAATGAATGGTTTTGTGCTTTTTATTTAAAAGGGCCTGGTGCACACACTCTGCTTGTGATTGTCCAGTGCTAATTAATCCATGTTCCCTCAGCTTGGTGTTAGATCACTAACTCATATTTATTATTAATTCATAATTTATATTTATTTCATATCTTTATTAATATTTATCATTAATCCAGCGTTACACCCCACAGTCCTTCCCCTCTCCCTGCCTCTGCGTGTGTCTTTCTGGGATATTAAAACGATCAGGTGCAGAGCTGGGGGAGGGGTTGACGATTCCTGAACTTTCGGGGAGTATTTTGGGGTGAAAACGGCGCTTTTACAACCCCAGCCGCGGCACGAAAAGAAGTTCTTGCCGAAACCCGGGATCGAACCAGGGACCTTTAGATCTTCAGTCTAACGCTCTCCCA
>VXAC01004555.1:6921-33341 GCA_013399225.1 Rhipidura dahli | reverse complement strand
GCTTCCCGCGCCCGCCCGCACCGGATCCCCCCCCGTGTCCCACCCGCGTCCCACCTCGTGTCCCTTCGTGTCCGCCTCTCCTGTCAACTAACGCGGAGACGCGGGGCGGGGTGTGGGGGGACAACGCTCCCGTCGACGGAGGGGATTGTCCCGTTCTGCCTGGTGCGGCCTCACCTTGAGTCCTGCGTGTAGTTTGAGGTGCCACGATATAAGAAAGATAGTGAGGTGTTAGCGTCCGAAGGAGGGCAGCGGACATGGTGAAAGGCCCTGAGGGGGAACCTTAGGAGAAGCGGCTGAGGTTACTTGGTGTTTTCAGCCTGGAGGAGACTGAGAAGAGACCTTATCGCAGTCTGAAACTTCCTCGTGAGGGGAAGCAGAGCGGCAGCTCCGATCTATGCTGTCGGGGACCAGGGACAGAACCCGAGGGAAAGGCTGGAGCTGTGTCCAGGGAGGTTTAGGCTGGATATCAGGGAAAGGCTTTTTTTTTTTCCCAGAGGGTGCTGGGCACTGCCCAGGCTCCCTAGGGAATGATCCCGACCCCGAGGATGTCAGAGCTCCAAGAGCGCTTGGACAACGCTCTCAGGCACAGGGTGGGATTTGTTGAAGAGTTCTGTGCAGGGTCGGGAATTGGACGCGATGGTGCTTGAGGGTCCGTTCTGTGCTTCTGTGAACCCGCTGGGGACTTTGTTCTGGTGACTCATCAGGGCCGCCCCGAGGGGGAGGGGGAAGATGGTGGGACAAAGGCGGCACCGGGAGCCTCCCCTCGCCCTCCGTGTCCCCCCGCAGGGCTGCCCTCCCGAGCTCCCCTCTGCTGTCCTCTGCTCGGGATGTGTTCCAGGAAGGAGAATCTCGGTTTTAAGCGTTCCCGGGGGTTTTTGTGGCTTCAAACCGAAAACCTGACGCAGGTCTGGTTCTTCTGATGTGCTTTTAGAGTCACAGAAAGGCTTGGGTTGGAAGGGACCTTAGAGATCATCCAGTTCCACTCAGTATGACTGTTTGAGAGCTGTACCCTGGTGACATTGAAATTATCAGACTGCAGACTCGGGCAGGGTAGAACTCAAAGTAGCAGAAACCAAATTTAAAAATCCTTGACTGGTTCTTCCACTGCAAGTTTTGTCACAAAATTTGCCCATCAGAACTGGTTGCCTTGCTTGAAAATGGAAACACAAACCACTTGTCCCGTGCTGCTTGCAGTGCTTTGTAAGCTGCTTATTTACTACATGTTCTTAATTTGTAAACCCTAAAAATACAGGAGGCAGGATAAGTGATTGGAGTATCATGTTGGAATGGTTTGGGTTGGAAAGAACCTTAGAGATCATCTAATTCTAACACATAACTGCCCAAGGCCTGTTTAAATACGTAGGTTTTGCTCTGAAAGTGTTTTCATTTGTTCCTGGGCCTTAATCACTGTTTGATGCCTCATGAGAGACCTGATCAGGTCAGACTTCTCGAGCTATAGGTGAGCTCCAGGCTCCAGGTTATTCCATGGAATATCACCAACTCCCCTCCTGAGCAGACTCGGCTGTCCCACAGTTTGTTTCCAGTCACAAGCTGTGATCCTTCAGAGCTGTAAATCAGATTGGGAAGGATTGGGGGTTAATCAGAGAGGGAAGTTTTGTTTATTCTCCTCCCCCAAAAGTGCTCAGAGGGAAAGGTGATAGTGTAGAACAAACGGCAGCTGCTCCAGCCCTGGGAAGGAAGCTCTGGTTTAAAGCTATTGTGAGAGGCAAGTCTGGATGGGAAGTTATGAATTCAACTGCTTTTCTAGGCAGAGATTTTAAGAAAAAAACGCTTAGGGAAGCTGTAAACCTTGCAGGTGTGTTGGCATGGGCAGGGAAGGGCCTTGTGAGTGTTATTTTGGATGGGGCTGGTTTGGATGAAGAAAAGTGCTGATCTTGGTCCTTCTGTCCTGCAGCTCATGGGGGCTGTGCTGAGGTGTTAATCAAACCCCAGATTATTTAGGTAGGCAAAGAGTTTGTGCTTTTGTTGAGTTTTGGTGGTTTTAAAATACCTGTACATGCTTTTTTACTAATTCTGGGATGATTTGCTCCAGCAGCAAGTACGTTTATAGCAACAAAGAATAAATTAGCAATTAAAATTCTCACAGGAAGTAGTGAGGCGGAACACTTGGTTAAAACTTATTATACAGCTGCAACTTCTGAGGAGTCATTATCCCACTTTCTGCTCCTGAAGTGATCCCTGTGGGAATTCTGCTGCTTCAGAGGTGCTGCACCTGTCAAGGTCTCACTGCTCGTGTTGGACAGGCACACCTGCCCAAAAAACGGGCTGGTGGTTTGTGTTGTCACCTGGCTGTGCTGGGAGTGGCTTTGCATTCCAGTGGGGATGGACTGTAGTGTCCTCCAGTCCATAAATTTGGAGCTTTATAGGGGTGTGAACTAAAAATGTGGAGGAGCCTGAGGGGAGACTCACCACGGTCTGCAGTTTCTTCCCAAGAGGCAGCACCAAGCTCTGCTCTCTGGGAGCAGGGGCAGAACCTGAGGCAAAGGCTGGAGCTGTGCCTGGGCAGGTTTAGGCTGGATATCACGAAAAGCTTCTTCCCCCAGAGGGTGCTGGGCACTGCCCAGGCTCCCCAGGGAATGGTCCCAGCCCCAAGGCTGCCAGAGCTCCAGGAGCATCTGGACAACACTCCCAGGGATGCCCAGGGTGGTATTGTTGGGGTGCCTGTGCAGGGCTGGGAGTTGGATTCAATGTTCGTGGGTCCCTTCCAACTCTGGATATTCTATGAATTTTTTATGTTTCTATGAATTTAGTTACTGCCAGGACCAAAATTTTTCTGGGATGGAGCTTGGGTGAAACCTTGGGAAAGGGCTGGTGATGCAGCTGAGCATGGGACCAGGAGTGCCCACACAACCATCCTGCCTCACAGCTGTCTTGTACGACACCGCATCTGGATTTTTGTAAACTCTGGCCCTGCTCGGTGTCTTCAAACCACGCAGGATCCCAAGGCAGAGGATTCCTGGCTTTTGGTATTCCACAGCGTGTGTATGAACCAGGGCTGTGTATTTCCAGCTGGAGCTGGCCTGGAGCAGCCCAGCTTTGCTGTTTCAGTCCATGTAGGGTGACTACAAATAATTCATGGTGGAATTGGAAGGTTTCAGTGACCTTCCTCCCTGCAAACAGCTTGGTGTTCTCTCAGAACACAGCTGGTACTTTTACAAGGATGTAAAATAGATTAATCATGTATACCAAGCTATCAAATTTCATTAAAAACACCCCAAAACAAACCATAAGCTCAAATGTCGTTGGTCAAGAAAATGTTAATGTTAAAACTTTATTGTGAATATAGCAATAGATCAGCTGTTAGGAAATAGAGTTACTTCTTTTCCCTAAAAATAATGGCACAGGGAGCAGAGGGATTTGTGCCCTTTGTGTGGAGAGGGCAGGTGGTGAAGGGACAGTTGTGATGGCCACCTGGGCGAAATCTGGCTGGTCCCAGAGCACGACCTGTTGCTGTGAACTGGCTGCTGTTGAGCAAGGCCCTGAGCCCGTGCCAGGAGCCAGTGCGCTGCCAGAGGGAGCTGGGGGCACTTTTCCAATCCTTGAGGAAAACTTCGTCATCCCGAACATGCCTGCAGTAAACAGGCCTGCTTTGAGAGAGGGCAGGGCAGGGGTGCCATGTCCTGTCCCTGCTGTCAGGGAGGGCAGGGCAGGGGTGCCATGTCCTGTCCCTGCTCTCGGGGAGGGCAGGGCAGGGGTGCCATGTCCTGTCCCTGCTCTCAGGGAGGGGTGGCACGTCCTTCTGCATTACGATAACGCAGCAGCAGATGCAGCCACTCTCTGCTGTGACACTGAGGGCTGTCTTTGCCTCGCATGTCACCAGCTCAGTTGTTTTCTGGCTGCTCAAGGAGACGCTTTGATCAACGCTTAACAGTTGGTCTGTTTTTGTGAAAGACAAGACTCGTGTCACGTCTCAGCTTGTAACTTAGGAACAGAGTTTGCCTCAATGGAACGAGGCTCGTAGGTGCTGTGTTGTATTGAATTTTGTCACTTTGGCTGGTGCAGAAGGGTTGTGACATGATGTCGTATCAGAGAGAAGCGAATCAAAGTGGAAAGGGATGGGCTGGTTTTGTCAGTGAGCTGCCCTGCTCCACAGGAACTTCCAGTTGCAAGGCTTTCACTTTCCCGATGCTCCCATTGCACCCGCAGCTCTTACTGGGGGTGACTGGGCTGTCCCTGCCGTTATCTGCTCTGGAAAAGAGCAGGTGAGAGGAAGTTTAATATTTTTTTTATTAGGAGAAACTTAACTTTGCCCATGTAAGTGAGGATGCAGGAATTCCCACCACCCTCAGCTGTACCCCGGTGTAGGTGAAGGCAAGTAGGAGACAAAGTAGAAGATGTTTTTTCTCTTTGAGGTCTGATGGAGAACTAGAGGGCATCCCCCAAAAATAAACTATCCCAGCACTTGTCTGTACAGAGCCATGGAGCCAATAACAGCAGAGTTTTCCACAGAATCACACAATCTCCTGCGCTGGAAGGGATCCCCAAGGTTCATCAAAGCCCTGCACAGGACAGCCCAACAATCCCACCCTGCCCCTGAGAGTGTTGTCAAAACGCTCCTGGAGCTCTGGCAGCCCTGGGGCTGTGCCCATTCCCTGGTGAACCTGTTCAGTGCCCCAGCACCCTCTGGGGGAAGAACCTTTCCTGATACCCAGCCTGACCGTCCCCTGACACAGCTCCAGCTCTTCCCTGGGTCCTGCTCCTGGTCCCAGAGAGCAGAGCTTGATGCTGCTCCTCAGGAGGAAGCTGCAGACAGTTGTGAGGGGGTTTATTTGGGTTGGTTCTTGGTACTGACAAGGGCCAAGCATTGAGATGGCTTTAACCAACCTTTAATTGCTGGATAAACGACTGCTAGAAGTCCTGTCACACCCAGGAGTTGATAAAGAGCTGCAGAGCCGGCAGCCTGGCACAGAACTCCTCTAGACCTGCCCAGGTCCTTGGGCGTGCTGGGACATGAAACCCTGCAGATGTGGGTGCTCTTTGCAAAGGAAGAGTTGAATCAGTTTTGGGCAGTTTAGTTTGGGGTTTAGCCATGACTTTCTCATTTGCTCGGCGCTATCTCGAAACTGGGCTGTGCAATGGTTTCACAACTGATGCTGGATTAGTGCTGCTCTGTTATTTAGTACCTGCTGCACAGGTTTGACTTCTGTTTCAGGCCTGAGCTCGGCAGTTCTACTTTTGCTTTCACCCCACTTGTTGGCAGCCAAGTGAGTGTTTTGCGGTGAGTGAGGGAGGAGCAGAGAGCAGGGATGGAGGAAGGGTTTGGTTTAATCAGCGGCTTCAAGTGCGGCGCCAGCTTTGTAGGGTGTGTTGGAGGCCACAGGACCCCCAAACCTGTCCAGAAGAGCTGAGTTGTGCCTTAAATAAGATGAAGCATCTGCTGTAGCCCCTAACCCTGCCCTGTGCTTCGTTTGCAGAAAGCTGTTTGTGGGTGGCCTGGACTGGAGCACGACACAAGGTGAGCAACGTGTGCTGCAAGGTGTTAGGTCATTGTGAAAACCCAGCCAGGAGCTCCTAACAGGCACTGCTGTGGTGGGGAGATTGGGCTGAGAGTCTCCTGCTCTTCTGCTCATTAATAAAACTTTCTGTAGAGACAGCTCAGATGTATGTTAATACTTCTAGGTTTGTATTGTGTGGTGCTGAAGTTTTTGTCAGCTCACCAGACAACCCTTTTTATAATCACTTTCCTACTGTTTTCCATTTGTATGAGTGGAAATAAACTGTTGTCTGCCATTTGTTTACAGGAAGTAAAATGTGATCATTTTCAAAAGATGAGTTTGAAGTTGTTTTCGATGTTTGCTGATGTGTTGTCTCATAATTGCAAACACAGTCTGGTGTTGTTAATATCTGGTTCTGTTTAATACTTGCTTTTTTTTTTCTTTAACAGAAACTCTTCGTAGCTACTTCTCCCAGTATGGAGAAGTTGTAGACTGTGTAATAATGAAAGACAAAACAACAAATCAATCTCGAGGATTTGGATTTGTCAAATTCAAAGATCCCAACTGTGTGGGAACAGTGCTGGCCAGCAGACCTCATACGTTAGATGGCCGAAATGTAAGTTGCTTTTGTGTTGTTATTTTTTTTTTCCTGCACCAGGTTCAAAGATTTGCTTTAAATTCTGGCTTCTTATTTGCAGAGTATCAGAGTTAACCTGGTTGTTGGTTTCAATGATTTATTGTAAGGCAGCTCTAACTCCGTGGCTTGTGTTGCTTTGCTCTGAGGAGCTGCATGTCAGCAGTGCTGCGTTCAGCTGCCAACAAATGTAACTTTTAGAGCAAAATTCTGCATGCTGAGGTCTGACCAAACTGGAACTTCTTCCAGATTGATCCAAAGCCATGTACACCTCGGGGGATGCAGCCGGAGCGGACACGACCGAAGGAAGGATGGGTAAGGAAAGATCTCTGCCTGTTGTCTGAGTTCTCTTGAATTCCTTTGGATTATATCCATGTTTTAAGGGCAGAAGTCTGTATGCAGAACTTGAGTGTAAATTTTATTTCTAAGAATTGTCTTTTACTTAGATTTCCATGGGCAGGCTCTGTGCAGAGCAGTGTCAGCTTGGGTGTGGTGTTTCTTAAGCTCTTAGTGATGCTTTTAGTGGAGTTCTTCAGATTTGAGAGCAGTGTCTGGAAGGACACTGGCAGGGCTGATGCTCTTCCAGCCCACTCCACACCCTGCAGTTTCATCAGATTTCAGTGTAAAATGAGTCAATGGCCTCAGAACACAGGCCCTGCATTCCTGGTCCTCTGAAGAGCAGGGAACACTGAACCTCTGAGCTCAGAATGTGCTTCCTTTTCATGGCTGGGAGACTTCAAGGCTGGAGCTCTCCCCCTGAGCCTGCCAGAGCCCATTGTTCATGGTTCAGTGTAAAATGATAGAAGCAGCCAACCTTATTGTCCTTCTGACTGAATTTTCTCCTCCTTGATTTAGCAGAAAGGATCCAGGAGCGATAACAATAAATCCAATAAAATTTTTGTTGGTGGGATTCCTCATAACTGTGGCGAGACAGAGCTCAGGGAATACTTCAAGAAGTTCGGAGTGGTGAGTCCTGGGGGGGAAGGTGCCTCCCCTCCCTGCTGCCTCCTCTCATATTTCCTCAAGCTGTCACATTTGGGGGTAATTTGGACAAACTGCTGCAGGGGCACATGAAGCATTTTGTGAGAAACTGATAAACATTCATCATCTGGAAATGTCTCCTGGCAGAACCTGCTGCTCGTGTGGAATTTACTTTGCTGCTTCTGTCTCCTCATGTTTAAGTCTACTTGATGCATTATTTTGTCCCTTCTTCCAAAAACTTCTGAGGTGGCTTAAGAATGATTCTTTTATTATTATTATTATTTCCCTCCCCCCCCACTTCTCTTGATATCCTACAGCTGGGCAATTAAAAATGTCTGCTGATTATTTTTTGGGAGCAGCAAGTCCCTCAACGGGCTGAGTTTTAAGATCCTGGTCTTTGACTGTGTGTACAGATAGGTTAAATTTGGGTCTCCTGCCATTATTTTGGGAGCAGTACCTCTGCTTTCAAACCATTTGGAATCTCATTTCTGGTGTCCCTAGAACCTTCATTCTGAGACAAACTGCTCCTCGTGCACCTTTTTTAATTCATTTTGTAACCTTGGACTGAAATGTCTGTATCATCTGATTATTATTTTTTTAAATTTAATTTTAATTCCCATTTGTCCCAGTTCTCACTGCCCCTTTACAATGGTAAACTACTGAATTAAATAATTCAGCTGTGAATAAGTTTGAAGAACCTAAAAACTGCCTGAGTTAAATTCAGGACTGTGCTGGTAAAAATTAACTTGATTGGCATTTAGTGTGGTTTTTGATACTTCTTTCAATAACCTTTCTCTAACATTTCTTGATGGCAGCAAAGGACTTACTGAGAAACAAATTCCTGAGTTTATCAACAGTTAAATCAGTGTTTAAAATTCCATTAAGAGAATTGATTTAAAACACAAAAAGCAACAGCTAACAATTGTTTCTTTAGCTTGAAAGGCTGCAGTAGACTAATAATAAAAACAGGGAGCATGTTCCACAGCTGTGGAATGTAGTTTCTAAAGGCTCTTCCTCACAGACTTGGCTTTCCAGCTGTGCCTTGGATGCTGGGGAGATACAGGGTATGTCCTGCAAGTGTAGAAGGCAACAGCCACAACTGTAAGTGCCCCTAAAAGTAAGTAGTAGCACTTTACTCATAGTATAGAAATCAGAAAATCTTCCTGGAGTTGTAACAAGTCCCTTTGGAGCAGTGGAGTCTCACAAATGTTCTGTGGCTTTCACAAGAGTGAAGAGCCCAAGGCAGGCACTGATTTGTAGCCCTGGTAATTGCTGGGTCCTTAAGGCCAGGGTGAAGAAGAGGATCCAAGTGGAGCAGTGGAGGGACAGGTCTGGCACTGTCCCATGGCTTAATCCCCACATGGATCCCCAAGCCCCAGCTGGCAGCACCCAGTGGGATGTGCTCAAGTGAGTGCAGTAACTCAAACCCCAATGTTTTCCAGCTGTAAGTAAAGCTAAAATTGTGTCAGATTTTAAACTCATTTTTACTCACGAATAAAAAGTATCCTAAGATTGTCTTGAAGATGTGATTCCACAAAATCACACCCATTTTGTGACCACTTTTCTGCATCCAAGAGAATTGAGAGCAGTTCCTTTCAGCTGTTTAATGTTGACATAAACATTACTCCTCAGGTTTTGTTTAAATTGTAGCTCACGGTGGTGCTTATTCTGAGAATAATAATCTTGAAGCCTTTGAACAGCTTGCAATTTCCATTTTTTCTTTTTTTTTTCAGTTAAAATCACACTGATACTGCTCATCCAGAACTGAGAGGGTTTTGTAAAGCTGTTTAAAGCATTGGTTTAACTGGTGCTCTGGGCCTCACTCTGGTGCTCCAGTAATTCAATAAGAGGAGCCCTGCACGTTCCTAAAGGTGCCTGCAGCTCAAGCTGCTTTTCATGGTAAAAGTGAAAATGGTTCAAAATGGGGAAAAATCGTCTTTTCAAAAGCTACACTGATGAGTTGTTGGAAAGCAAACCTTTGGGGTGTGTAAGAGGCCACAGTGTGGGTACAAACAGTTAAATTAAATTGTTGAGTGTGATGAGACAATAGGGATGAACTGAGGCTTTCTGAACTCCCAGGAAGAGCAGCATTCCCTGGTTTTGTGCTGTTGCTGGGATGATGGCTGTGGTTGAATTGTGCTTTGTGGGTAGAGAGCAGGAACCAGCCGGTGGTGACTGTTCCAGCCCTCCCCTGGTAGCACAGTGAGTAGAATTTCCCTTCTCTCTTCCAGGTCACTGAAGTTGTAATGATCTATGACGCAGAGAAACAGAGGCCCCGAGGTAAAGGCTGATCTAGTTTGTCCTTGAAATTTCTTCATACTCTCCTATAGTCAGATGGCAAACTATTTCGCACCATCAGAAAAGGTAGATTTTTTTTTCCCCCTATGTTGCCTCAGGAAAAAGAGTAATTCATTGGGCAAACATCACTTCAAGTCTAGACTCTTCATCTCCAGCTTCACTTGGGTCTGTGCATTTCAACTCAGATGTTTCATGCTCATTTATGGGTTGGGTTTTTTTTTTTAATAGTTGAATGAAATTTGATTCTCAAGCCACTCCTGTGGCTTAAGGTACTTTTGAGGGGGGAAAAAAATCAGCAGATTTTCCTCCTGTTCCACATGAAAGGTACGTTGGGTCTGTAAGTGCATGGGGGGTGCTCCAGCCAGAGCACAAATCAGGACAGAATCCATCCATCACCTGCTTTTTGTTTTGGTTAAATGGCTTCACCTCAAATTAAAGAAAAACTCTCCTTAAACAACACAAAATAATTATGAAATATTCTGTATATTTTTAATTGGGATATACAATCCCTGTATACCAGGCTGCTTTTTAAGAGGGGAGGGGTGGGAAAAAAAACCCCAAAACCTGCAAGATTCAGTAGATATTGAATCAAACTGGGAACCTTTGGTCAAAATATAAAGCAAGTTCCATGTCACCCACGTCCCTTTGCATCCACCATCTGTTTGCCAAGGAAGAGGCAATATTTTAGCACGTGAAGCTTAGCTGTGCTCCCACCCTGTAGCATGTTGGACATGCTAGAGAATAGTTTGCCATCTGAACTTTTCATTTCTCTTCTGCCTCATTATTAAGAAATATATCCTTCACTTCATATTTATTAAGCTGTTAAGTCTTAGTTTTATTTTTAATTTAGACATACATCCTTAGTGACATATTTAAGTGTTTCATAGTAAAGTATGGTAATGTTAAGTAAGTTCTTTTTTTTGTTTCTTTTCTCTCTGTGAATTGTTTGACTGTGATTAACGATATCTCTTTAGATTTCTTCTCTCTAGGTGATAATTTATCACAGAGGTACAGGCCAGTTCCGCAGTCAGAGGAGGGACGGGCTTTGTCTTTTATTGGAGTGTAAACGAAGTTTCAATATATTTGTTTTTTTTTGTTTTCTTGCTTTAGCTATCCTAATCTTCTTCCAACAGATCCCTTTGATTTAAGCAGCACATAAATTCATCTGTTTCAATGCTCTAAAGCAGCTGGGTTTGGATAGAGGAGACAAAGGCACCCGAATGTGATTTGGGGCTGAAGTTGTGAAATACTTCAGTATTACTGTATCATCTCTATCTTTGCAATGTTTAATCCCAGCCTTGCAGCCTCTGAGCAAAAGGTACTAAAACATCGTGCCTGGTCTGGATTAATCCCATTTTAATTAATGGCTTCTCTGCTTCAAGCTCTACTAAAAACAAAACAGGGAAAGGAGGGCTTGGGGTGAAAAGCACAAGTGCCAGGTGGGGGAAAGGTCTTGTCTCCATCCACAGAAAACTTCCTCCCCTAATTCATCTGACTTGTGAAGCATTTCTTGAATCCTCTCTCTCTGCCTTTCGTTTCTGTGCTGTTCCAGGCTTTTTTTAGTGTGGTGACTAACAGCCATCTCCCAAAATGGCCTTGGCAGTCCCTGGGGGGGTGTTAGGAAAAATTCCTCGAGTTTGTTTTGGGTACTCCTGGTTGTGCATCCCCAGAACACATTTTCTCTTGCCTCCTCTCTCTGCTCTGTGTTCTCTTGCTGCTCTGTCCCCTTATCCTTTTAATGACTTTTGATAAAATTCCAGAGGTCACTTCTGTGCCATCTCTCCTGGGCCTCTTCTAAAGTTTGCCTTCTCCCATTCCCTTTACCACCCTTCCTTTGGAAGTGCACATCAATTTACTGGTAGGAAGAGTGAAAATGATCCCCGTCCCTAATCCCTGGAGCATCCTTTTACCTCCAGCTCCTCAGGAGAGCCCTGGGCACCAGATTCTCAGGTGATGTCCTTGAGCTGCCTGGTGTCAGGTGTCCATGTGATCTTTGCTTCCTCCCAGTCCTGCCTGCTCCTGCCAGCTCTGCCTCATCCAAACTCTTCCCACAGCCCCAGGCAGCAGCCGTGTCACATCTCTGAAGGAACAAAGCGGCTTTGGTGCAGTCTCAGCTTCTCCCGATTCCTGTTCTTGGCCAAGCCAACAGCTGGGAAGGGATTTCCAGGTTCTTGCTGTGTCTGTTCTCCTCCTCCCTGGGCTGCAGAGCAGCCCCATCACTCTGGTGTGGTTCTCTTGGATTCCTGCTGGATGCAGTTCATTTCCCCAGTCCTGGAAAGAGTCCTGCCCTTCAAAAACTAAAGCTGTGGGTGGTGGGTTTCATCTCTTCTGCTCAAAGCTTCACCTTGGGTTTTGCTGTGTTACTCTGATTTCTTCACTCTTCCTTACCTTGTGATGTCTGGCCCTTTTAAATCCCCTTTTTAAAATTTATTTGCTGCTTTCCTCAGTGACCTCTTGCTCTCCCTCTTCCATCCCTCAACCCCCTCCAACAATCTATTCCCCTCCTTTGGCTTTGGAATCAAATTTAACAACAACCTTCACATACAAGATGGAATCCATTGTTTTTCTTTCCCATCTCTTTTTAGACAAAGGCTGGAATACTAAACGTGATTTAAATACAAACACTTTTCCTTTGGCTCCAACCCTCAGATTTCTGGTTAACTCAGACAAATATATTGTGATGAAATGCTGCTCTCAGCTTTGAGGCTGCTTTCATCACAGCTCCACAAAACTTCGTTTATACTGCCAGTCTCTTGTGTGTGGGAAATGCCAAGTTTTTTCCTTTTTATTTTCAGTTTATTTTAGTGATGTCTTTTGCTCTTGTTGCTGACAGCAGAATTTGACCTGCTGGAATCTATTTTGGCCTGTATCTTTGTGTANGTAGCTAATCCAAAGAATGGCACAATTCCTGTACTGCATGTGTCCCTCCCTGCCCTGGGGTGTCCCCACCAGCAGCCAGTGGGTGATGGCATGAAGCAGCCGCCGTGTCCTGGGGGAATTAACCACTATTTTGCCACTCTCTCGGCTGTATCAGCAGCTACAACCTACGTGCAGTGGTTTTCAGAGTGACCTCCAAAAGGGAGAAGCTTGGCCTCACCAAAGTTTTCACCAAACATCAAAAGCTCTGAGCTGCCACCAGCCAGGGCTGTGGTCAGGTGGAAGGGAATGAGCCACCCGTGGCGAGCTGGAGCAGTTGGGGGCAAAAAGGGACTGGGAAGTTGTGTAGATTTTTTCAGAAGAAAACCAGCAGGAAATACAAGGAATAAACCAAATTCAGGACGTGGCAGCAATACCACAGTCTGTGTGAGCAACACCTCTCAGGGGTTGCTGTGTTGGGAAGGAGTTAACACCTGTTCCACAGTTTTTCTCCAAGGTGTGGAAAACTTGAGAACCTCTGATGTAGGTTGTTAGTTTCTGAAGCTTCTCATTCATCCATGGAGTGGTAAAATTTCTCATGCTTTAACAGCTACATTTCAAAACCAACTTTCTTATTTTCCACGGAAAATATTCCCTAACTGGAAGCTGGGCTAAGGGATTGGGAGGAAGTTGCTTTGCAGCTTTGGGGGAACAGGGCTATATGATATTTTTCCTTGGGAAACTAGGCTGAATCAAAGGGAGGAGCAGCAAAGTTGCTTGACTTTAATCTGCTGTCCCACAAGTATTTTGATTTTAGCAGTTTTTTTCCATTTCCTGGTAGGTGGATGAGGAATAAAATCAAATTAAAAGCCGGTTAACGAGCTCAGTTCGAAGCTGCATGCGCGCAATCGAGACGAGGCACTAAAGCCTCACCACAGGAAGTATCCATTGCAATTTCCTCAGAGTTTTTGCCAATTGAACACGAGTGTCGTTATCTGAAACCCCTGCTTGAACCCTTGGTCTGCCCCTAATACTGTTCATCATCCTGTTTTGTGTCACAACACCCTGCTACCTTGATTCACTCTTCGTCGTTGGCTAGGTTTTGGATTTATTACTTTCGAGGACGAACAATCAGTGGACCAGGCTGTCAACATGCATTTTCACGACATCATGGGCAAAAAAGTGTGTAGTTGTAGTTTTATTTTACCTTAAGAAAGAACCAAGTCTTGGGCAACGAGTGATTTCACTGGGGAATCCCAACTGAATTGGTGATGGGAGAGCACAGCAGTCCAAATTCAAGGCTTTATCCATGAAGGTGGGGAAAGTCTGAGTTTGCTGGAGAAGGGCAGTTAGGATGGGGGCAGCCTGAGGGAGAAGGGAGGGCTTGGAAGCCTTGAGGATTCAGGCTGTGGGCTCTGCTTGGGGTGAGGCCTTGTGTGTACAGACCTGGGGGCTGCTGTGGCCGAGCAGAGCTCGCACTGGGATGAACTGGTGCTCAGTGCCTCTGCTTTGAGCACTGCTGCAAGGAGAGAAACCAGTGATTTCCAGCTGTTGGAAAAGCAGAATCCCAGCGAAATCCGAGTTGTTCAAGGCTTGGTTTAAGATACCACTCCTTCAGATGTGTGTACTCGATACTCCAATCTTGAGGTGCTGTGAGACAATGTGCTTTATAATCTTAAACTTTAAAAGAAAAAGGGATTAAAAAAAAAACATCCTGAAGGATTGGTTTTTTAAAAAATTGGGTCACTTACTGTGAAACTTTGATACCAACCCACGTACTCTATATAGTATTTAACCACAATGCAGTTAAGTGACCTCTGGTTGTTTCATCTTCATACTGTGTTGTCAGCAAATGGGTGTTGGATAGGGAGGGATTTTTTTAGGGTCCTTTGATGTTACTCAGCAAGGAACATGCTTNGGAATCTATTTTGGCCTGTATCTTTGTGTATTTTTATATATATATATATATATATCAACTTTCTCTACACTAGGCCTCTTTGGGCTTACCCAACGCAGTTGGATAAGCGTGGAGAGACATTCCTGTGCTAGATCCTGTATTCTGTAACGCTTTAGAGCAAGATTTGGCTGCTGTCAGCACTAGCTGCAAAGCAAAACGCAAACCAAGGGGGAAATCTTGGGTTTCAGAAAAGCAGAACCGCATCCATGTTCCATAAACGCTTCCCACGCCGCACCTCGGGTTTCTTTTCTAATTTTTATTGCTCTCCCCCCTTCCTCCCCCCCCCCCACCCTCCCGTAGCTAATCCAAAGAATGGCACAATTCCTGTACTGCATGTGTCCCTCCCTGCCCTGGGGTGTCCCCACCAGCAGCCAGTGGGTGATGGCATGAAGCAGCCGCCGTGTCCTGGGGGAATTAACCACTATTTTGCCACTCTCTCGGCTGTATCAGCAGCTACAACCTACGTGCAGTGGTTTTCAGAGTGACCTCCAAAAGGGAGAAGCTTGGCCTCACCAAAGTTTTCACCAAACATCAAAAGCTCTGAGCTGCCACCAGCCAGGGCTGTGGTCAGGTGGAAGGGAATGAGCCACCCGTGGCGAGCTGGAGCAGTTGGGGGCAAAAAGGGACTGGGAAGTTGTGTAGATTTTTTCAGAAGAAAACCAGCAGGAAATACAAGGAATAAACCAAATTCAGGACGTGGCAGCAATACCACAGTCTGTGTGAGCAACACCTCTCAGGGGTTGCTGTGTTGGGAAGGAGTTAACACCTGTTCCACAGTTTTTCTCCAAGGTGTGGAAAACTTGAGAACCTCTGATGTAGGTTGTTAGTTTCTGAAGCTTCTCATTCATCCATGGAGTGGTAAAATTTCTCATGCTTTAACAGCTACATTTCAAAACCAACTTTCTTATTTTCCACGGAAAATATTCCCTAACTGGAAGCTGGGCTAAGGGATTGGGAGGAAGTTGCTTTGCAGCTTTGGGGGAACAGGGCTATATGATATTTTTCCTTGGGAAACTAGGCTGAATCAAAGGGAGGAGCAGCAAAGTTGCTTGACTTTAATCTGCTGTCCCACAAGTATTTTGATTTTAGCAGTTTTTTTCCATTTCCTGGTAGGTGGATGAGGAATAAAATCAAATTAAAAGCCGGTTAACGAGCTCAGTTCGAAGCTGCATGCGCGCAATCGAGACGAGGCACTAAAGCCTCACCACAGGAAGTATCCATTGCAATTTCCTCAGAGTTTTTGCCAATTGAACACGAGTGTCGTTATCTGAAACCCCTGCTTGAACCCTTGGTCTGCCCCTAATACTGTTCATCATCCTGTTTTGTGTCACAACACCCTGCTACCTTGATTCACTCTTCGTCGTTGGCTAGGTTTTGGATTTATTACTTTCGAGGACGAACAATCAGTGGACCAGGCTGTCAACATGCATTTTCACGACATCATGGGCAAAAAAGTGTGTAGTTGTAGTTTTATTTTACCTTAAGAAAGAACCAAGTCTTGGGCAACGAGTGATTTCACTGGGGAATCCCAACTGAATTGGTGATGGGAGAGCACAGCAGTCCAAATTCAAGGCTTTATCCATGAAGGTGGGGAAAGTCTGAGTTTGCTGGAGAAGGGCAGTTAGGATGGGGGCAGCCTGAGGGAGAAGGGAGGGCTTGGAAGCCTTGAGGATTCAGGCTGTGGGCTCTGCTTGGGGTGAGGCCTTGTGTGTACAGACCTGGGGGCTGCTGTGGCCGAGCAGAGCTCGCACTGGGATGAACTGGTGCTCAGTGCCTCTGCTTTGAGCACTGCTGCAAGGAGAGAAACCAGTGATTTCCAGCTGTTGGAAAAGCAGAATCCCAGCGAAATCCGAGTTGTTCAAGGCTTGGTTTAAGATACCACTCCTTCAGATGTGTGTACTCGATACTCCAATCTTGAGGTGCTGTGAGACAATGTGCTTTATAATCTTAAACTTTAAAAGAAAAAGGGATTAAAAAAAAAACATCCTGAAGGATTGGTTTTTTAAAAAATTGGGTCACTTACTGTGAAACTTTGATACCAACCCACGTACTCTATATAGTATTTAACCACAATGCAGTTAAGTGACCTCTGGTTGTTTCATCTTCATACTGTGTTGTCAGCAAATGGGTGTTGGATAGGGAGGGATTTTTTTAGGGTCCTTTGATGTTACTCAGCAAGGAACATGCTTCATCCTGTGGAAAAAAAAAAAAAACAAACCCAAAAACAACCTAAAAGCAAAATAAATTGTTGCAGGAGACCCAAGTTTTATATATAGAGAGAAAGAATAATTTAAAAAGGAACCACAGGAAATTCTGGTAAATTTAAGTCCTTGCAGTTTTATGGTATATCCAGGTTTTAAAGGAAATGTTAAAACTGTTAAACTTGGAGTCAGGGAGACACAGAAGATTCTCACATTGCTTTAATTATTGCATTTTATGAGTTTTTAATTGTCTTTAAAGTCTTTGATGTGCTGATATTTCCTAAGCCTTCCCTTAGCTAGCAAGGGACATGTTCTGCCTATCAGTGGAGTGCTGGTTCGTTTTCCACTACTGAATGCCTTTAATTCCTGTGAACTCGTTTTGGGGTGGAGAGGTGGGTGATTTCCTCATCATGGAAACAAAGGAATGTGCTCGTGGCATCCAGAACATCAGTTCTTGGTTCCTCCTGAGACATCCCAGGTGTGAGCAGATGCAGTAAATCACATGGGGGTGTGTATGGATCACCTGTATCCCACCAATATTCCCTGATCTGCCCCTGGAATTACCTTCAGCAAGGCACTGAAGTGGGAGCTGACCCCACAGAGCAGCAGATCTAAATGGGAACAAAGGACAAACATCCACGAGGTGCTGGGAGAGGATGGAGAGCCCAGTGTGAGCCTCCAGATGTCACCTCATTGCTGCTGGCTTTGGAGCACAGCCCTGAGACTCTCAGCCTTCCCCAAACAAACCCAATTCCAAACTGAAATAATCAATTTTTACCCTTTTTTTCCACTCCCCTGCCCCCCCCACTTTCAGTGAGGAAAAAAAAAAAAAAACAAAACAAAACAAACCAAACAGGGTTCAGGGATTTTTAGCTTAGAGTGATAGAGCTGCCTCAGTTCTTGGGGTCAGCTGGGCTTTAGGCAGGTGTGGAATTTGAACCTCCCTGTTGCACAGGGAATTTTAAGTCCTCAGTTTAGCAGTTCCCCGCTTCCAAGTATGCACTGAAAAATTAATGGGATTCTTCCACAAGGATTAATGAGCTCCAGATCCCCTGCTCTCTCCTTCTTCACTGCCTAATCATGCCTGCTTTAAAAAAAAAATGGTATCTCTGTCTTTTTGGTAATTAAGAAGGTATTGCTGAAATGAATCCATATGTTGTTGAAAGTGGGGGGGGGGGAATTAAAATTACAAGAAGGCCTCTGCTTTTGTAAGCAATAACCAAATTCCCTCAAGGCAAATGTGTTAAGACTCATTAATTTGAGTCCTTTGAAAAATTCCCTTGGTTCCTCTCTGGAAGGGCCTTGAGCTGACAGAGATTTGGTTACTGTCATGTCTCATGTCCTTGGGGCATTGGCAGGGGGGGCATGGGGGGCTTTGTCCTTGCCTTGTGCCTGTTTCCTGTTTGTTCTCCGACATGAATGGCTTTTAAGACATGGCAGGAAGAATTCTGAATACTTTATTTTCCATACTACTCAGGCCCATTGATGATTGAGATTTATTTTCTTTGTACTCTGGCACCCATTAAAATTAATCATGAAATGAAAAAAAAAAAAAAAAACCTCAAATTCAGCAAGTGCTGAGAGGGTTTCATTAAATCAGAACTGGATTTTTTTTTTTTTTTTTTGAGAGGTTTATGTTGAATGTGCAGCTTATTTTAAGTAGGTCAAATGCACTTATTCCATGGCTGGGAACACTAGGACATTTTATCTTGGAATGAAATAAGTTAAGCACTGTGGCTTACTAATTTTTAAAACAGGAGGGGTTTTGTCACTGACTTAACACAGTATGAAGATTTGCTTCTTATTGACTCAACTGTCCATTTTTATTACTTGCATGTTTGTTTACTTTTTTGTTAGATGTAATGTAAGATTCTCTTATCACATCCATTCCCTCTGACATTGTTTGAGTTAATTGAGATTCTTTAAGCGTTAGCCTGGGGAAGGTAAGTCTTTATCTTCCATTAGACATTTAAATAAAATCTTAAGTTTAAAAAAAAAAAAAAAAGAAAACGATACCAAAAAAAAAAATCAAAAAATGTGTGTTTCTCAGGTATGAGCAGAGCTGAAATTGCAGTTAGTTGGGGTGGGTTAAACTGTCACTTCCAAATGGACCCCAAACATATTTGGTTAAAGCATTAGTACCCTTTTTCAGAGCAGCCTCTTCACTCAAAATTCTGGTTTTTTTTAACTGAAAACATCATCTTCATATCTCCTGCCTCGAACACGAAATCAGTCTGTCATTAATGTACAAATTCAGCTGTTTTAAGTGCAGAGCTGCTGTAAGAGGGTACTGCTGTTTTAAAGATTAAAGATTGAAGCGATCTGTAGGACGCTTTTCTCGGAATCCCTCGACAGTAGGACTTGTAATGCCTTACCATCACCTACACTGTACCTGAGAAACATTGTAAATTACTGGCCTTAAGTTGGAATAATTTAAGTACTTAGACATAAGTCATAAGATGCTAAGTGTAGTCTTAAGTGTAACTGCGGGTGTGTGTGAGGGGACGGGAGGCGCGGGGCCCTCCCCCGCCCTCCTGAGCGCTGCCTCTGTTTGTTTAGGTGGAGGTGAAACGCGCCGAGCCTCGGGATAGCAAGAGCCAAACTCCGGGGCCGCCGGGGGCCAGCCAGTGGGGAAGCAGGATCATGCCAAGCGCTGCCAACGGCTGGGCAGGGCAGCCCCCTCCGACCTGGCAGCAGGGATACGGCCCCCAAGGTACTGCCCGCCCTGCCCGGGGTGCTGCCACCTCCCTGGCCTCTGCTGCCACCTCCTCATCCTCTGCTGCCACCTCCCCGGCCTCTGCTGCCACCTCCTCATCCTCTGCTGCCACCTCCTCATCCTCTGCTGCCACCTCCTCGGCCTCTGCTGCCACCTCCTCATCCTCTGCATCCACCTCCCCGGCCTCTGCTGCCACCTCCCCGGCCTCTGCTGCCACCTCCTCATCCTCTGCATCCACCTCTCTGGCCTCTGCTGCCACCTCCCCGGCCTCTGCTGCCACCTCCCCAGTCTCTCCTATCACCTCTCCAGCCTTTCCAGCTCACTGCACTTGGCTTTTCTGCCCTAGATGGTATTCCCAGGTTTATCTCCCTGGTTTATCTCCCTGATGGATACTGAGAGCAGGAGTAAATTTCCACCCCCCACCCCCAGTCTTTCCCAAGGGTTTTCTCACTGCTTTACCCAAAAAATCTGTTTCAGTGGCCGAAGGCAGTGGGTTGTGCTGGGTCTGGCATGCATCCCAGGTGTGTTTCACCTGTTCCCTTTGGATCTGCCTGTCCCCACATGGGATCCCCATGGGCTGGGGGAACTCAGAGGAGGTGTTGGGAACACTCCAGGTGTGACTCCAGCTACGGAGCAAGGCCTCAATGACAAATTTGGTTGAAATACGACTTTTCAAGGATGAGAGAGATTCATAGGAAGTTATCAGGAAAATCTGAAAGGGATGAGAGGAAAATGGATGGCCTTGCCTTTGGATTTTATTGCTTAATGTAGCTTGGGAAAGCACCAGGCAGCTCTGGCTCAGGGAGCACTCAGTGCACACCAGGAGCCCTGCGGGGCTCGGGAGCAGCCACGTGCCTGGGTTTGATGGCTGCAACCCCCCCTGAGATTCCAAAGGCAGGATAAATACACTGAGTTCATCCAAAGATAATTTTGATAACTTTCTGGAGAAATAACAGCAGGATAATTGAGCTGCTGTGGCTGAGAGATGAGAAATGTTCACCTGGGGGGCCTGGAGGGAACGTGGCTGCTCCGTCCCCGCTCGGATGGATGGAAGTGCAGCACAGGGATTGCTCATTTCCCCATGGTGCTGATTAACTTGAAAGCTGCAGCTGAGGGTCGACATTGTGCACAGATGTGCTAATCTGCAAATGGAGAAACTCCCATTATTTTCCATGCAGTGATTAGTAGGGAAAATGATATCTGATCTCCTGGAAAGATTAATGTCAGACACGAGCGCATTTATCCTTCAATCTCAGCGCTGCACAACTGATGGGAAAGGCTTTTTTATGCTTCAAAAACTGCAAAAATAACTCAGATAAACCTGGTAGTAAATTAAGAATCCCTTGGATGGGTAGTCTGTTGGGATCCTCCGGGGTTTTGTTCTCTCTAGTACTATAGTTTTTTGCACTTGGGATGTGGCAGCTCTCGAATGCTCCATCTGATTTGAGTTTGGGAACTGCTCTCTTCTGAGTGTCATTTGCTGAATGATTCAGAGTCTTTCCAGAATTGCATATTCAGAAATAGTCTCACAATGTTGCTTGGGCCATAAAAATAGCTCTGTAAGGGACACGGGGAGGATACCCAGTCTATCCCAGAGCTAAATCCTTCCTCTTGCATCATCCCTGCTCCAGAATGTGCAGCTTTGGTGATGTCTGAGGCTCTTTTTTTGTTCTGTTGTAGGGATGTGGGTGCCAGCTGGACAGGCAATTGGTAAGTACATTACATGGGACCAATCCTGAAAGGAAAAAAATCCTCCCGAGCACAGGCACAGCTTCTCTCAGCGTTCACAGTGATATGTGGATTTCTGTAGGATTTAACCTACATTTAAAAGCTTGATTGAATTTGTCCTGGAAGAACGAAGGGGAAGACAGTGAATTCTTAGTAGCTCAGTAATGGGAGCTGACACACTTCCTGCTGTTCCAGCCACATTAATTTGTTATCAAGGGATTACATTCTGAACTGCAATTATTTACAGTGGGGATACTTGGAGGACAAATATTTCCCAAAGTGAGGATTCGTAGAAGGCTGAGCCTGCCTTTGAAATCCACCCAACAGCCTTACCCCATCTAGAGGAAGCTGACTCCAGCAGCAGCTCCTTGGTGTTCATCTGCTTCAGTTTTTGGGTTTCTCTTCCTTTTCCAGGTGGATATGGACCCCCTCCTCCGGGCAGAGGAGCTCCTCCCCCACCACCACCATTTACCTCATACATTGTCTCCACACCTCCCGGGGGATTCCCGCCTCCACAAGGATTTCCACAGGGCTATGGCACCCCTCCACCATTCAGTAAGTGACCCCCAGGAGCTGGAGCACATCCAGCTCCAAATTCAGCTTTCACCTTTTCTTCATTGTTTGCTGGACTTGGATTTTCCCCCTGTGTTTTACCTATCCTTAATTATTTTTCCCAGATTATATATTCTGAGCTATAATTAATGACAGTATTATTACTTTCTTGGATTATTTTATTCTTGGATGCAGTAATCATTTCTATTCTCTAGCTCAAATCTGTGTTGCTAAATAAATTCAGACACATTGTACAGCCTTGTTAGGACATCTGAGAGAAAACTTGGAGCTCACTGCTGATGATCTGGGCCAAACACAGGCAGGGTTTTTTGGAGGAGCTTAAGGAATTAAGGTCATAACAGACTGGAAATACAAATAGGATTTTAGCACCTACCTCTCAGGCCACTTTTCAAAAGTCTGTCACAAGCCTGCTTTAAAGAAGAAGGTGCAAAATAGCACCCAGTTACCTCAAGATGCTTTTACCTCCTAAAATCTTGGATGATACAGCTTCCTTATTTCTCACATTAGTATGAGCACAAAGTTTGGTCCCCAGTTCTGTTTTTTCTCTGTGCTGGCTGCTGCAGCCTCTGCCTTTGGGGGACATTTCTCCTGCCTGTGCAAGGTGAGTTGCTGAGATCTTTGAGCCATGGAGGTGCCCAAACACCTGGGGTTTAATAGACTTAGAAATATTTTTAAACATTTAAGCCAAGCAGGACATTGATGTTTTCCTGTTCTCTCCTTTCAGGTTTTGGTTATGGTGCTCCACCTCCTCCACCTGACCAGTTTGCCCCCCCTGGAGTCCCCCCTCCACCTGCCACTCCAGGGGCAGCACCACTCGCTTTTCCTCCACCACCACCACCATCTCAGGCAACTCAGGACATGAGCAAACCCCCGACTGCTCAGCCAGAATTCCCTTATAGTCAGTTTGGTGAGTAACTGCTGGAACTTTATCCCCTTTCCCTTCAGTCTTGGCTACAGAGTGTTGGGCACAGTTTGCTGCGGGCACTTCTCCAGGATGGGAATGCTCCCACCAGCTCAAGCCATCCTTCAATCATGCAGTATTCTAGCCAGAGGCAATTTTCTCAACTCTAAAGTGTTGCTTTTGTGCTGTAAAATAACCTCCAGTCGGTTCTGCCCCGACAGGATGAATTCCTGGTTTCTGCTCTCCCCGAACCTGTATCTAAAACTTTCCACTCCAAGAGCTTCACTGAGCTCGTAGTGAAGTTTTTCTGTGTCTCCAGACTTTGGAGAACAGACTTCAAGAGTAAGAGCAGCATGGAGAGACAGGCAATGCACGTGTGAGGATCCAAACCGCTGCCTTTTCCTCCCTTTTCCCGTTCCTTCCCCCTCTCTCTGGAGCTGTTGTTCTGTGCAAAGCTTTGCTGTGCTCTGGAGGTAACTGAGGTGGAAGGCACTGAGGTAATAAATTTTAAACCAGGCAGACAATACTACAAAAACCAAATTCTTCCAACTGCTAAAAGTGCCTGTGCTCCAGAGTAAAATTGCTGCTGCTGCTCCCTGTGGGAGCTCAGAGGGAATTCTCAGTCTCATCTTGCTCTTCTCAGCCCTCCTTTTGAGCAGTGTTCTCCAAAGATCTCTGCAGAGACCTCTCCAAAGAGCTCTGTACTAATGGGGTTGGTTTTTTTAAAGGGATTGTAATTGGTCAGTTTTTACTTCTGAGGGGGATTTTTCATGCAGCAGCCCCATGGATGCAGGCTGTTTTCTGCTGGAACACGTTCTCCATGTGGAAGTGCTGCCTCAAGTTCCTGCAGAAACTGCTGTGAGATGAAAACAAAATTTATTTACATAGATAATATTCATAGTTCCAGCAATGTAAAGCAGCCTCTGAAGGAAGATGAGCTCTTGAGATATATTTGTAAAGGAGCAGGTTCTGATGTTGATGAGTTTGAAATGTTTTTTCATTTGTTTCTTTTGAACACAGTTGATTTCATGGGTAGTTTTTGCCCCTGTGACTCAAGGAAGTTTTTCTTGTTCTGCCAGAACGTGGCTCTTTGCAGACTCTTTTTGAAGGGGGTTGAACCCTACTAAAAAAACACAAATCCTGCCCAGGCAGTGGGGAGCCAGAGTTTGTGATGTGTTGGAAGTTTAGGAAGAACCTGATGGAGAAGAATTTGATGGAGAAGGACTCTTCGTGTGGAGCTGTAGTGACAGGACAAGGGCAATGGCTTCAAACTAGAAAAAACAGCTTTAGATTGGACATTAGGAAAAAAATCCTTACTGTGAGGCTGGTGAGGCCCTGGCACAGGTTTTACAGAGTAGCTGTGGCTGCCCCATCCCTGGCAGTATCCCTGATTTGCATGTATTTACATAAAGATGTAAAGTTGTGGGCTTTAGAGAGCCCCAGAGTTCCCTGCTCAGTGAGAGGCTCTGTAAGGTTTACCCAGGCTGGGCAGTGCCCTCAGTGCTGCTGGGATGAGTGTCAGCACTAACACTCACCCTGCAAAATTAAATTAATTAATTACATTCATTTCAAATAATTAAAAATTAATTATCTCCCTGCAGGGCGCTCTTGAGGCTTGTCCTTGCAGTCCCCTCAGCTCTCGCTGGGATGGGTTTCTCTACTCCAGACCCTTCAGGCCACACCCCAAAGCTTTGTCTCCACTCCCAAGGTCAGGCTGAGCAGGGAGGAGAAGCCTCAGGCAGGTCCTGGCAATATTCATTGATGTTCTTGGGGTTGTCTGCAGAGGGTGAGAGGCAGGAATGGGGCTCAGATGTTGGGGTTTTGTGTCAGGGCAGTGCCTGTGTCAGTTTTGTGCCTTCACCTGTGCCAGCTGGCTGGGTGACACCCCACAGCTGAGCTGTGCCTCTGCTCACCCCAAAGCCTGGCCAGGCTTTATCCCAGCCATCGATCCACACTCAGATTCTGGAGCCAGACACTCACACCACACAACTGGCACAGCCCCAGGGGCAGCAGAAGGGCTGGAGCCAACCCAGGGGTGGCAAGCAGGGAAGGCAGAGAGTTCTGAGTGGCTGTGCAGGTGTGGGCTGTGGGTTTCCTTTGTCATAAACAGCCCTGTGATGAGCTGTGGTTTGCAGCACCGTGTGCAGGGAGAGCAGCTCGAGGTTTGTGTTTTTCCACTCCCAGCCTCACCCCTTGGCAAACAATTCCCTTGTAATTTTGGGCTCCTGCTTCTCTGTATCTGAACAAATTCCAGGAGGAGCATTTGGAGCTCCCAGAGCTTGAACTTGCTGTGTTTTAGTCCTCATTAGTGCCAGCAAGTCCTGAGGGGCAGGCAGAGCTTGAAATGGAACTGCTGAAGATGTGCTAAGAGACTTTGTTTGGGATTAAGAGAGTTAAACCTGCTCTAAGCCTGCACACAGAGAGAGGCAGCACTGCAGAAATGCTCTTGGTAATTAGGAGCCTTAATAGCATCTTTCAGAGCAGGGGCTGGCACTGATGCCAGGATTAAGAGTCATATTTAATTATGGGAAGTGGAATTAAATTTCTCAATTTCTCAGTCGTCCTAATTTACATCAAGTTGTAAATTTTGTGTTGGTAGCAGGAATTCCAGCCAGTATTTTCTCTTGGAAAGAAAACCTGTTTTTTTCCCCATCCCTAAATTCTGCTCATTCCGGAGTGATCTGTGGTGCAGGTCCCAATATTTGTGTGTTTTGAAAAGGAATTTTAGGATTGTCTGTTCAGTGCAGGAAGGTTTTTGAGTGTCCAGGTGATGGAGCTGAGTGGGCAAAGCCAAAATCTTACAATACACCCTCAGTGTGAGGCACTGGGATGTTTCAGAGAAAACTTCCTGGCTTACATCTCTTACCTATGCTGGATCTGAGATCTTTCAGCCAATAAAAAACCCAACCCAAAATGAAACTGCACCCAGTCACCCCCTGTGAACCACCCCAGAGCTGCTGCCAGCCTGGCTGGGATTACCCCAAACACAGCCCCCACTTCCTGCACACCCGTTACCTTCTGCTTTTTGCCCGTTTCCTCTGGGGGGAAGGTGAATCCCTGCAGGAACCCAGAGCTGCTGCTTCTCCCGGGGTGTGTTCCCGAGAGGGAGCAGCATCCACGCACGGCATTCACACTCCTGGAAGCTCATCCTGTGCCTTTCCCTTTTTCCCAGGGTATGGACAAGACTTGAGTGGGTTTGGACAAGGTTTCTCTGACCCCAGCCAGCAGCCCCCTCCCTATGGAGGCCCCTCAGTGCAGCCATCCAGTGGCCCCCCGGCCGGAGGCAGCGGCTTTGGCCGGGGACAGAACCACAACGTGCAAGGATTCCATCCCTACCGGCGCTAGCCTGGGCTGGCAATCAGGGAGTGCTGTCCACAGGGATCTCTGGGACCAGCTGAACCCTGGCATCCCAGACTTCTGAACTTGTGACAATCACATTACTTGATGGAAGAAAAAAAAAACCTAACAACAATTTTTTTCGGGGGGAGGGTGGGGGCAGATGGCTTCTGAAGGCAGAGCTGTGGGTGTTTGGACTGCAGTTTTTAAAGATTTTCCTTTCTCTAACCCATCAGCACAAATAAAGAAAATGTCACTGGTTCAAATTACAGGGTTTTAAAAATGTCTTCAGCTTTAATTCAAAACTTCAGGTTTCTTTTTTTTGAAATTATTTTTCCTGAGCCTTTGTTTTACCGTATATTGTAAACTTTTATGTTTAAAAGAAAAAAAAATATATACATTTACAGATTGTGAAATTTTTAAGAGAAATTTTCTACTATGTATGCTGGCTTATTTTTTAATTTAAAACAGGGTTTCCGTGAGCGCTGTCGGAGGCGGGGGGAAGAGCTGCAGGCCTTCCCTCCCTCCCCACGGCAGCGCTGGGGCGGAGGGTTCCGAAACTCTGGGAGTTGACAGAAACCTACTGAGTGTATTTTGCTGTTTGTTCTGGGGGGGGCAGAGCTGAGCCAGGCAGGCGCAGGAGCTGCGGACGGACGCACAGAGGCACTCGGGGAGCGCTGGCTCCGGGCTCCGCGCTTCCCAGCCCTCGGAACGCCGCGGGGCTCCGGAGGCCTTGGCGAGATGTAGATTTCCCTCAGGCAAAAAAAAAAAAAAAAAAAAAAT
>VXAC01004554.1:865814-905625 GCA_013399225.1 Rhipidura dahli | reverse complement strand
GGAGAAGAAGAGAAGTTCTGGCTCTGTATTCTGATTCGTTTTTTTTCCTTTCCTTTTCTCTTAGGTCTGTTAGTAAACATAGCATATAAGTTGTGTGCCTGCTTTGCTGTCTCCTAATGGTTTATCTCACAGAAAAGAAATCAGGGAACAGTGCATAAATTGACCATAAAACCACTACACTAAATTTAGTGTTTCTGCCTGGTTATGCAAACTAAACCCGCTACAACATACCACTTAAACTTTTGTCTGTGGTTGGCCCCTCTAACATACACTTAAAATACACAAAGAAAAAGCTCAGTTTTGGCTTCCTCAGTCTTCTGTGCCCAGTAACAGTAATTTTAAATAAAATTTCATGGTGAACCACACAGCAGAATTCTTAAGGGCCTCCTGAAGAGACAAGTTGGAAAATTAGACTAAATTTGTCCTTATTATGAGATGACAAAGCATTTAGTTGAAAACTGAAAGTTCAGCAAATGTGTTTGCCAGAGATTTCAGCTGTGCTAAAAAGCTGTCAGCCTCTTACTCTCTACACTCTACACTCTTTGCAAAATTCACCTGGGAGAGCACTGAAGTTACAACACTAAAAGACTCTACAAATTCTCAGCTTTTGTTCTGTACCCATAGGGTCGGCTGACATCTATGCATGCTCCAGAAGATTTTCACATGAAGTATTTTTGTGTTCTCTAGGTGAGAGTGAGAAGAGGAATGATACTTTGCAGAGAATTAAAAGGAGACAGAGAGGAATCCCTGTCTATCATTAGACTGTGTAAATCAAGGCCAGTATTTAGAAGTGAAAATGTCAGTGTTTTTAAGCTTAGGAAGAGAGGACAGATGGATACCAGTTTAATAGGCTCAACTTTGCTAGTGTTGAAATTTCAATTATTAGTAGTCAGGTCACTGAATAAAGCCATTTACACTCAGAGGAGGACTTTTCTTCAAGATTTCTTTGACTAGACAGATTTTTCCATTTTTTTTCTATTATATCTCAATTAAACTCCTTCAAAAAACTTGTAGAAGCACTCTGGAGTACTGAAGTGAGCTTTCTGAATGTATAAAAGATTTCTTCAACAGTTTTTATGCAATTTGTAAGCTTTCAAAGGTAAGATTTATGTTATTATAATCTTCTTCAAGCAAAAGGATACTAGAGTCACCTTGTTCATGTAAAGTTATAAGGTATTATGGTAACAGATATGAGCATAAGACATAAAGCAGAAAAATAATCAGAATTATATTTAAAAACTAATCCAAAAAATAGAAATATAAACCAGAAAAAAATTAACAGGCATAAACAGTGGATATAAAATATTTATACCAATTTATAAGGTACTAAAACTAGTAGTATTGCATAGATTTTCTGTAAGATATTACATTACAAAAAATGCTATTTTAATACTTCTTCTGTAATCGTAAGCATGTTTCCATATTAATAAAACACAAGATTCATTTGTATAGACACCAACACATACAGAAGTACAGAATCATATAACCATAGCATTTCTTGTGTTGGAAAGACTCTCCAAAGTTCCATGAATCCTACCTCTCAGCCACATGCAGTGGCATCTTTCTCTAGATCAGAGTGTTCAAAGACAAATCTTGAACACTTGCAATGACTGGGCGTCCACAACAACATTTCCCATTATGGGTCTCCGGGCAACCTGTTCCAGTGTCGTATCATTCACATTATAAAAAAAAAAATTTCTCTTAATGTGCAGCCTAAATCTACCCTCTCTCAGTTTAAAAACAGTGCACCTTTTCCTGTCACTACAGCCTCCAGCAAAAAGTCTCTCTTAGTCTTTCTCAAAAGACCTCTTTCTATATTGATAAGCCACAATAAGGCTTTCCCGGTGCTTCTCTTCTGCAGTTTGAACAAGCCCCATTCTCTCACCCTTTCCTCATAGGAAAGGTGTTTATAGAAAAGACCCTCCTCTGGAGCAACTCCAACAGGTCCAGGTCTTTTTGTGCTGGGAATCCCAGAGCTGGACACAGCTGGAACACCCTCCAGGTAGGATGTTATGAGAGTAATGGAGGAGGAAAATAACCTTGCTTGACCTGCTGCCTATGGCGGTTTTTTGCAGCTTAAAATGTGATTGGATCTCTGGGTTGTAAGTGAGTACTGCTGGCTCATATTTAACTTTTCATCTACTGATATCCCCAGGTCTTCTCAGGCCTGCTCTCAATGTATTCACCACTCAGAGTGTATTGATATTGAAGATTGCCCAACCCAGGTGCAGGACTTAGCCTTGCTGAACTTCTTAAAGTTTGTATTGTCTTCTTCTTCAAGTCTGTGAAGGTCCCTCTGGATGGCCTGTCTTCCATCTAGGACATCAGCTGCACCACTCAGCTTGGTGTCATGTGCAAACTTACTGAGGGTGCACTCAGTCCCACTGTCTATGTGATTAGTAAGCTATTGAACAGAACTAGTCCCAAAAGGGACTGCCAAGGGACACCAGTTGTGACTGATCTCCATTTGGACATTGAGCTGAAAGCTGTCATTCTTTGCATGCAGCCATTGCAATTACAGAGAACTGATATCACCTCCTGAACAAAGCTGAAAGAAATCTTGCTAAACCATAAAGCTGAACTTAGAAACAGTCTGTCACAGTATCGAGGACAGGCAATACTTCCTCTCTTTCAATGTAATTCTGATTACAGATCCATATCTCTCAATAGAAGGGTGGTACACATAGAGAGTATACATTTACCAAGGAAGCAGAATTTTGGTAATATACATTTTATAAATTAATAAAAAACAATAAATTGAAATATTTGAAATATTATGTCCAGTTTCTTCATTATTTTGGTTAAGCGATTGACTCCTCCTTTTTGGCTTTGTTCTTTGTGTATTTTTTATCTTTTTACAAGAAGACACAGAAAAGAAATAGGCTAAAAACTGTGCAGAACCCTTAGAATTATTTATATTTTCCCCCTAATTTTTAAAATGTCACATTTAAATCCTTAATTTTTTTTCTAGTCTTGCTAAGGAAGTTTACAGTTAAAATGTTTATATATAGAAACAAATATTTATCCTTTTTTTCCCCCAAGTTTTTGACCAGGTTCTTCTTAACCACTCTCCTTCAGAAACTTTGACCCAAGTAGCACATAATGGTTTTTATTTTGTGGGCTGTTAGTCACTGAAGTAGAAAAAAATTGTTTTTGCACATATTTACACATGTGTTTCTTTACAGAGATAGATATATATGTATCTATGTTGTTGTCTATATTTACACACATACAAACATCTATCAGAGAAATATTATGTTAATATAATTGAAATGTATGGTAATGCCAGCCTCAGATAAGCTATAAAATTAAATCTGGAAAGGGCTTTCAAAACTGTTTACTTGCCAACTGTCTGATGTACTAAGTTATTTTAATTTATTGCTGACCTTGGTTAGCAGGTGTGAAATGCATCAGGGGAGATGTAGTGAATCATCATGATTTTGTTTTCAATTATTGTGCTTGCTGTCTGCAGCTGAAATATGAATGAAATATATTTTATGTAGTTTTTTTCAATGATAGCCAAAGAAAATACGTAAAAGGCAAAACATTTTACCATGCTACCTTTGTATTTTTAAAATTTCTGCTATGAAATAATTCTTATCAAAGTGTTTAGACATGTTATGTGCCCAGGTTGTATGTACTTTTCTTGTGGTTAAGGAAAAACAGTGGGAAGGTTTCTGTGGTAAGAACACTCATTACCTGCCTCATACCACACCACTTTCCCAGAACTCTTGCCAGAGGCTCAGATCAAAAGTAGAATACTGTTAGATGGAAACTTGACAATTGCTCCAAACCATAGAGATTGTTGCAGCTTCTTTGGCATCTCCAAACAGAGTAAGATATATCCTTACTTAAACGACAAGAACAAGAAGAATTCCCTATTACAAGGTATAAAGACAATGTTGTAGCTTCACTATTTGAAGATGAGTCTAGAAAATTGGATTCTGGTTCTGAGATACAATTGACCAAAGTTTTGTCGGGTTATGCAGAATTCTGTGTTATCTCTTTACTAGTAATCTCTTCCTCTTCACTAAATCCAATGAGACTTACTCTGCAACACAAGTATGGAAAATTAAGCTAAACTTTTAATTTCATCTATTTTCCACAATTCAACTCCTGACTGTCTCACTTCTTTCAGGGTTAGGATAGCAGCTGCACAAAGCATCCAGCCACCTATCCCATCTTTCAATGCCTGCCACCTGGATACTACTTATGCTGAACATAATACTGAATTCAGGTAAGTACACAGTCAAAGAATATTTTCAAGAAGCTGGAGAGTCTTAAACATGTAGACAATTCCCTGCAGCTGTTCAGATGTGTTAATACTCTGGTTTAAAGCAAATAATATAATTTGAAAAGAGGTACTTGTTGAAGTTATTTCTTTTAAAGAAAGATCTAAAAATTTGATGTTGCACAAGTATGCCTTGTGCAGACACAGCAGCACAGCATCATTGGTAATTTCCTGTTAAATCAGGCTAATGTTGTCTTTGCAAATTTATGCACAAATCTAAGTTATTGCACATATTTTTAGTCTATGCTCTTCAAAACATTTTGTTGCTGTAGATTCAAAATATAAAGGCATTCTTCATTTTTGCTTTGATCTGTGTACAGATGTATAAGGGTTTGGATATAGAAACAGAAAACACAACACACATATTTGTCTACATATGTATGTATACATAGCTATTTTGTATAAGAAAGAATATAGATCATCTTTGAATAGCTAGTTAAAGATTTACAGGAATAATGGACTTAATCTGAAATTTTCCATGTAAATTTATTTTCTTATATTATCAAAATAGATTTATATATGGCACTTTAGGAGAGTTAAACATAAAGAAAATAAAGTTTAATTTGTTGAGTTATTGTTGAATTGTTGAAATCTTAGTATTTGGAATATTACAGCCTTAGTGCAGTCAGATAAGTACCAATGCTTTAGGTGGTATTTCAAGGCAGAACTTTTTGGCTTTTACAACTTCATACATATGCAGTCAAAATTAATTTCATTCTATTCTTAACTCCAAAACCACAAACTTCAAAAGGTTTAAAAAGAAGTAATCTGCTTCTGTTGTAGGAGTATGGCATAGTAACTATATATCTGCTGTATGCAGGAACTTGTTAACAAATCTGTTTGCTTTCTTATTTTCATTCTTTCTTTCCTACATCTTTTTTCTTGGTTTTTTTTGTTTGGTTGTTTTTTTTTTTTTTTTTATTTTTACATTCTATGTATAATTATTTGAATTCAAACTCATAAAAAACTGTTGATGAGATTCAGCTTCAGAGGAACAGTTTTTGACTCATAATATTTCAAAAAACACATTTCTGGAAACTTTGCCATATTAAATCTTATTAATATAGGGGTCTGGCACAGTCATTATTGAGTTGTCATCATAGTTTACAGGATATAAATCTAAAAAAAATGCCTCCTGTATAAAGAGAATTCTTTATTAAAACCACCTTTCTTTAAAACTATATTACATCAATATGTGATTTTTTTTTGTGAGCAGAAGTTCCTTTTATGTCACCACAGTTGGTCAACTCCCTGCTTGTGTTGCATCAGTAGTAGAGCTATTAGAAAATGTGGAAAACAGCTTGAACAGGTGACCTTTTAAAGAAAAGCTTGTCAAAACACTGATCTCAGTAAGATCTTCATTAAAGTAAATGGAGTATCTGCCTATTTTTGTTTTTTAAACTTGAGATTTGAAATATCCTAGGGTGATTTAGTTTACTTGTATTTGATAACTCCTCATTTTATAGCCCAAATCTGATTCTGAATGTGTTCCAAGCAGATAATGTTAAGAAGCATCAGTAAATTGTTATTTCCATGTCTGGTCATAATCTGACTGACATTATTTCAGCAAAAATCCTCTACAATATATGAAGTTCTGTTGCAGATTTTTTTAAAGAGCATAATGGTAGAGACATCAGTGTTATCAGGGCTCTGTTCTTAATAGACAGGGATATACAGAATATCCCTGTAAACAAATATAGTTGAAGTTAATCATCAGTAATCAATACATATTTCAAATTATGTTATTAACAATATAGATACCAGCAGGTTAAAGATGACTTGTAGAGATACCCAACATGTATAACAAGTTATACTTCTGCTGATGTTTATCACGAATACTGAGTACACTAATATCCCACATTTAACAGACATCTGGATTCAAAACAGTCTCTATCTTATGTGCCAAGTCCCTCTAGGCTGTCAGCTGAACACAGCTTGTTTTACAGTTTGCCTAGATTTCACAGACTGCCTAGTAGATTCTTGAGACTCTACTCAAAAATTTTGAATGCATGATAAAATGTATGAGGAATTTTTTATCCTGTCTTTCTTCAGCTCAAGGAAGTCACCATCTGCTTCAGTCATTCAAAAGAAGAGTTCAGCTAACAGCAGCTGACATATGAATTCCAGAGTTCTTGTGCCAACACATCCAAAGCCATGGCTATGTCAGTAATTGGCCAGCTAGAAATAATCATTAGGTGCCACGATTCTAATTAACAACGACTTGATGGTTATTGTTTTTTCCCCTTCAAATAGCAGAAGATGCAGGGCTCCATCCTCTTTCAGCACAAATACATTAAAAAAAATGCACTTAATTAAAAAAAAAAAGAAAAATTTTCCATCACTACTGCCTAAAGTACAATGCAACACGAGGATAGATTGTACAGCTCCTAATATTGAAATACAGAGGTTTGCCTTTAAACACTTGATATCTCGAAGCAGTATGAGAAGTTTCCTCAAGCTGTACACAGTTCAAGGCTGCTTTACACTTCTTACTCTAACAGGCAAGTGAAGTGATCTTTTCCAACTCTCAAGAACACACTTCTGGAGGGGAATAAATGCTGTGCCTGTTTTCTTCACTATGTCTATCTGTGACCATTTGTGCTGTGAATAAAAATGCAGGGAAGATCTTGTTGCTAAGCTGCCAGAAATTGCGTCACAGTTAGATAAAAGACCTGGTTATAAAAAAAGGGCTAGTGGTGGGAGAAAAGTAAACATTTTCACAGGTGACTTGGCTAGAGATTTAGTCCATCAAAGATCTTTTCTTTTTTTCTTTGAAAGAAACAGGAGAAAAAAGAAAAGAGACAGAGGGGTTTTAAAAATTATTTGGAAAAGATCAGAGAGAGCAAGTAGGAAAGTTGTCTAGAAACACATGAAGTAATTATGTTAGAATAAAAATTAAATAAAAGCAGATAGGAGTAAAAATAGCCATAATTATAATCAACAACAGAAGACCGATGCTAAAAATCGAAGTAGCTTCCTGAATCAGGGCTCTAAGAACCCTGACAGCATATTTGAAGAGCAAAAAGAGGCTCCCCTTGTCACTTAGTGTGATTTTTGTTTTAAGTTCACATTAAAATGGAGTCATTGTAAAGACTAGCAATTAGAAAATTCTTATATTTTTATTATTTTTAATATTGTAATTATAGTTCAAGCTTATAAAATAAACTATAACTTCAGTTAAAGATCTGTCTTTACTCTGAAGAACCCTCTAGATCACTCATATCTTTCTTTCAGTTTAATTGCCAGAATTAATGTTTGGACAGGTGGGAAGCCACCTGAACATGGCTTTTTAATATAACCTTCTAAAGAAATAAATTTTCTGAGATAATGTTGGTCATCCTTCTTCCATTCCTTTCTTTCACCAAAGCTGTTGAGTGAAAGGGTGCTGAGTTAAAATTAATTATTTTAAAAAAGGGTTTTTACAATTTTTTCTTTGAGCCTTAAAAAATCATTTATTTTTAATTCAATTTCATGAAAATGCGCAGATTGCATTTGTGAGCTTTTTAGATGGATAATTATTTTCATTCTGTTTTTAATGAAGAATTTAGCCTATACATATTGAGAATTATGAGTACTGAAATGCTAATTATGTAGTTAGTTATTGGAAACACTGAGATAATAATATTTAGATTATTTTATATATTAACAGTTCCAAAAATCTTTTAGTTACCGTTCATTTCATCCTAATACATGTTTAAAGTTGATCAGATGAGTTCCTATTGCTCTTGACTCATTATAGAGTATTAAGGACTCAGTAGAACATATTCACAGATTTTTTGCAGAATATTTCATTTGCAATCAAAACTCCAGAATCATTATTAAAGATTTTTGGTTTTTTAGTTTTATTTGCAATGCTAAAAAACAAGGACAACTTTTAAGTCCATGAACTTCACGTGTCTTTAAAATTATACTGTAGATCCAGCATGAGGTATGAATAACTCTTTTCCTGTTCTTTCCCATTATTTGATGTTAAAGCCTATCCTGAATTACCAGTTTCAAATTTTCCTTTATATGTATGCAAAAAGTTTAGATATCACCTTATTTTTTCTCCTTTTCTTGTATTCTTGTAACACAAATAGGAAATCTCGGGCAGATTTTTCAAATTATTTGTCTCTACTTAAAATAATTTTTATTACATTACTAATATTGATGATTTTATGAGGAATAATTGTCACCTTACATGATGTCATTCTTCTTTTATTAATCCTACTGTAAATGGTGCAGAATTCAGGAGAACAGTCACACCTTCTCCAAATCTCTAAAGTTTTCCCAATTATTTCTTACAAAATTTAAAGTGTTATGAAGAGTTCTATATTTTTAGTCACAAGGAAAGGTATAATTGTCTAATTAAAAATATTTTGTGTTCTTGCTTCATATTTGCTGCTTAAACATGGAAACCTAGACTTGAGTAGAGGAAAAGGCACAGTTATGTCAAAAGTTTACTAATATGAGCTATTTTTTTTCCTTTTTTTAAATTTTTCTAATGGTTTCTTCTACATAATGAGACCACAGAATGGGAACCAAAAAAAAGTGTGAAAAGTGAATAAATAGTAAACAATTGATAATTATAAACAGAATAGAGATATTCTGATTTTTAGCTTACCACTTTTCACTAGGGAGCTAATGTTCCCATGAAGAGAAATAATGATGTTGATGTTCCCTTGAAGAGACATAACTCTTGATCTACCTGTCGGGTTTTCAAAGACAGTAAGGCTGAATCCCAGTTTATGCATATATAGATAAGCCTGTTGACTTTGCAGATCTTTTTTGGGAACTAACAAAGATATAATATGAATGCAGTATAGCATAAGCCAATATTAATATCGGCAAATATTCTGTCTGTCTCTGCCAAAATATTCAAAGTTAAAGCTATTGCCATCAGAGATACTACCATCAACTTTACTAATAATTTCCAGTAATAAGGTTCAAGAATTTTTGTTTAGGTTGAATCTATGGATTAAAATTATATGAAGTAACTCATATTCCTTTTTACTTAGAGTGCTCTTGATATTAAGACTTTGGAAAGGGTTTCACAAAGCATTTCCAGGAGGTACATGGAATGTTTATGAATGCAACAATCCCCCCGTTTTCGTGTCCAGTCTGAAAATTTCTGTTTCCAGTGGAATAGGAATGAATGCTGTTTGTGTGGTTTATGAGATAGTAAATACAGAGAAAGTTGAAGGTGTTTATAATTTTTCATCTTTCAGATCCACTTCAGACAGATAGCAGAGGAGAAGATAGTTCACTATAACTGTAAAGTTAAAAAGAGGTAGATGAAAAAAAAATATGTAGAGTGCTTTACCCTTGGAATTGATTCCACTCAACATGAACTCAATCTCACTAACACAAAACTTGGGGTATGTAAAACAGATTTTGGCATCTTATCAGGGTTTTGTGCTTATGTGGACACAAGTGAAAGCTTAGTCATTATTTTGAAAATTTAATTTAAAATACCCCAAAACCCAGCATTGTACATAAATTCATATGTGAATATCTTTTGTGATGTACCACTTCAAAAGACTTACTTAACAAGTAAATGAGATTTTTTGTCTCAGTTTTTACTTCAAGTTATTTAATTTTTCTCCGTTATACATTGTCACCTACACAGTATGTAAAGTCCCCTAATAAAAATCACAAACTGGCTTCAGTTTGGATGATTTCAATAATTTTAAAGATCTTTTTGTAAGGTTTAAAGTTCATTCTGTTTTTTGTAATTGTGCCTTCTTAAATTTGAATACGTTTCTTGGCCATTTGCCTATACAAATTTTGAATTGTCACAACTCTTGGGCTTTTGTCCTTGGCATTCACTTACTGCTCACAAGAGAAACTTTACTACCCTTCTACCAATACTTCAGTGGAAGGCTAGAAAGATTTTTCATCAGGATTGAGAGTAGAATCCAGGGAAATGGGAAAGGATGGCCATTGTTTTATATTTATGGGGTTTCAGAGACTAGAAATATTCTCTGGTTCTCTTTTACATAGCTACTGGACTAAATCCCCTGTCAGCAGAACTATTATGAAAAACAGGCTATCACTAGTTCACTCCTTTCTCTTAGCTGCCAAGCTGTAGCTGCAGAAAGAAATCTACAAACTTTAGTGCTTTTTGAAGGCGTATTAACTTTGAACAAACTTCTGCATTAGCATCCTCAGGATCAGCCTCAGGTGACCACGGTGTGGAAAGCCACATCTCTTCAATTTCAATGGTAACCCAACAGTTTTAACAGCATCCTGAAGATACTGAGCTGCAACAGAGAGCTTTCCAAATGGTCCCGCAAAGAAAAAGATTTTCTACTTCTCTCTCTATTCATGCTTATGTGGATTTTCCACATCAAGTCCTCCAATAAATGGTTGGAAAATTTCAGCTCAAGAACATCACTCCATCTTTATATCATTGCTAATATGTTGAGATATTTCTCAACATATTAAGTTGTTTCCCCTTATCCCCTAAAAAATATGCTTTAGAGATTTGACAACAAAAGGCTGCATAGCACAAGTAGCCTCAGTTCTGCCAGTTAGAAAATGTTCAGACTTCCATGAAGCCCTTTCTTTTTTTATGGCTCTCTGCATTTTGACTATGAAGTAAAACAGGATTCTTTCAAAGCCCTGGGCATTTTGCCACCACTTTGGGCCATGGGGCCAATAAAAATCATTAGCAATACATAAATTTTATCCAGTGGGCTTTCCTGAACATGTGCAAATGTTCATAAGGTTAGAGAACAGAAATCCATATGTTGTATCTTACATGCTTGGAATGCATTGAGTTTAACTAGTTTAGAATAAGTTCATATGAATACCCTGATATTTTTATATCAAATTAGGACACATGTGGTTCAAGTACCACAATAAGAGTCCTGATTAAATAAACAGATTGCTACTACTTTCCAAGAGATAAAAGCAGTCACTGCAAAAAGCACTGCTTTTTCATCTTTACTGTATTAAATTAACACTACAGCTACACTACACTACTAAGCTACAATATTTTTGAAATATCCACATTCTCTTAGGTGGAAATTTGGCCTTTTAAAATAGAGAGCTTCTATTTAACATTTCCTGTGGTAAAGTAACACTCTTGAGTAATTTAGGTGTGGGGGGGCTGTGAAATCTAGTATTCAGTAAAACATTTTCATGGGATATTTTGGAATATTTTGGACCAATTTTAACTCATATATAACTAACTTTCTTAATATAATTGACTTTTTCAATAAGAAGCACATACTATTGTTGAATTATAAGTTTGGTACGACTGGAAAAAAATACCTTATTTCTGACTTGTTCTTGTGCTCTTTTGAATAAGCAAGAGAGGTAATATTTTGGGAGTTTGAGTTTTGGATGTTTTTTTCAAATGTGGGGCTTTTTTCTAGGCTAGTGTCAGGTAGTAGCATAATTCTGATGTGAAAGCAAAAACAGCAGAGGAAACCTGAAAACTTTTAATTATATCAATACCATAGCAGCACCCAAACTTTCAACACTTAACAATACTGGGTCTGATAAATATGACACTTAATAGATTCCTGCACATGTTGCTTTATAATGATATTATTTTACTGAAAATTGTGCCATAACACAATTGAGCATTTTAACATCCTACAACACATTTTGGGAGTACACTTGAAAACAATTTCCCAGGGCTTTTTGTTTGGAGTTAAATGGAACTGGAGTTGAGGTGTTCTATAATTATATTTTATTTTGTCTCTGGCTATACACCTATACACCCACACAAAAATTATTCCTTTCTTTGGGCTATTAGATTTTGAAAAGTGAAGAACATTGTACATAGAAGAATTGAGGCAGAGCTCTTCTGGAACAGAGATGAAGACCACTAAAATTATTTTGTCTAAGTGTATAAATTGCTAGGATGATCCTAAAATGATTATCAGTGTAAACATATCTTAGAAACCCCCAAATAAATCAATTCCTGCAAAAACTCATCAGAAGTAATAGTTAAAACCACTGTTGTTGAGATGTCAAAACCTCAGCAAGAGTAGGAAAATATTTTTAAAAATATTATTTTAAGACTTTTAATTTGGCCTGAGGAGATTCTTAATTTTTATATGTTATGATCTCAAGTTATTGATGTCACAAAAATTTTGGACCCTTAGACTGATTCCAAGCAACTGTAGAGGAAATGTAGTGCATTTGTGTTCCTCTCGTGTTAAGTCATGATGATCTCAATTTTCTGAGCTGTGCACTGGTTGTGAGAACAAAGTGTCCTTATAATATGTGAGCATTTTTCTTGCATGAAGTTACAATATTTAATCTGGATAGGTTGTCAAAATAATTTGTCTATATATCCTGTTTCTTTTAATTGTTACTAACACCTTTCTTAATTTATTGCATAATTTTCTGCTATGTAAGAGTGATTAAATAACACATATACTTCAGTTTTGCTAGCATGTACAGTATGCTAGGCACTGTAATAAAAATAAGAAAAAGCAAATGTGAGATAACTGGAGCATTGACTGGATCACATTAAAAATACAGCTCAAATAAAATATATTATTACATTATTTTTTATTGATTTTTAAATAAAGAAGTATTTAATCTGTTATTTTCAGGTAGTTCTGTATCTGTGGCAATACTGCCAACAAACCATGTCAGCATAAGAAGCATGGAACATAGTGATAAACAAATTTGAATTACCATAACTGGGGAAAGTGACACTAATTGAAGTGGGAAAGTTAAATTTACCATGGTAATGTATACATATTGCTAAGCTTGGAAATTTAGGGTTTTTTCTTTATTTGATATGTTTTTTATTTAAAAGAACATTCAACCTGATTGTTTTCAAAAGATTTTAATTTCAAATTTTTACCTGATTATTGAGTTCATGTCCATTGTTTAAGACTAAGATAATAGTCATTCAAGGTTAATTCAAATTAAATTAGATGACCTGAGCTGAGTCTCAAAGGAACAATACAAAAAAATCATTGATCCAGTTGAAATATCAATGGGATTATCAATTAAATAATATATACATATACATATGTCTATATCTATCTGTCTTTAATAACATCTTAAATGATATTTTAAAAATAATTTAAAATCTCCCATTTCATGATATGGCAGTTTCCAAAAGAAAGATAAATTTTTATTAAATATATACAGCATCATTGCGATTCTCTATCATTCCTCTATAGAAGAACATATGGAATGTTCTTCAAGACAAATAGGACAGAAGGTGGATATGTTTAACAACATATACACACACACACATATAATATTTTTAAAATTTTTTCTCTTCTTTCTCCCATTTTCCTCCATCCAGTAATTAAATATACCAGCGTTTCACACTGACAGACGATGTGTTGGACTAACCATTACATGCCTTGCAGCAGCACTTGCTCACACTGCAGCCTGACTCATTTATGAGGTTACTTATGTAAGTCTTCAGCAAAAATAGTATGTGCAGTGAGCTAAAAAGTGCTGTCAAGCACCAAAATGGAGTAGAAAAGAAGTTCTGAATTGTCACTTACCATCCCTTACATATAAATATCCCTCATTACATTAGCAGAATAATTTAATTGCTGTGGATATTGGTGTGGATATTGGTATGGATAATCACACAAAGTGTAGCTCAATGTGAACTTTCACTTCTGCTCCAGATTTTAAAAATAGAGTAGCTGAAATACAGAAGCACATTTTGCAAAATAAAGCATGAGCATATGAGTGTTGCAGATAGAGAGTAATGCTAAGACCTGAAATCACCTGATAGAAGGAAGCCAGCCCTAGGCGAGCTCTTGGCACCAGATATGCACCAGCTCAGGGCTCCAGTCAGAAAAATCCCTCACAGGATTCCCTACTGTCTGTCACGTGCATCATTGAAATAATTTCATTACACTCCACTGCATTAAATAAAGGGAGAGTATCAGTAGTTACTGATCATCCACAACTCTTCAACATGTATTTTTTATTACAATAAAATGTACCTGGTTTATATGTTTTTTTTATACTTCATTTTTCACTGGATAATATTGTGATGCCAAAAAAACCTATAGTCTTGGATACATTGGTTTTACCTAACCAAATATTTAACAGAAACTGTTTAAGTTTCAGCTATTCATATGAAAGATCAATATCTAGTTCTCACCTTAGTTGTTTTTTAGTGATGAATTCCCTACAAAAGTAAAACAGAAATTGCTAAGAATTTTATCTTTTTAACGTTTTTTTATTAATTTCAGTTCTATTTAGTTATAAAGTGATAGGTCTGGATTTGGTTTTTTTTCAACTCAAAAAAAATTTTTAAAAAAGGTGAGGTCTTGTATTCAGATACAATAATGATTTGACACTGTCAGAGTGTTTTCACAGAGAAATGCTTTAGAGTTCTGTGACGAATCTAACTTTCTCATATGTTAAAGCAAAAACAATGGTACAGATTTGTAAAGTCTCTTTGCTAGTTTATATTTTGGTTAGGAGAACATCCCTCTGCTGCTGCTCTGCTCTTAGGCCAGCCTCTCAGGGGCTGGCTGGCTGGAAGAACCAATGACCTTGTGACACATAACACACCTTGCAAACTACCTTATAAAAACGATAAAAAATTAATAAAATCTCGGCTCTCTGCCTTCTGTTTTTCTATGGACTCGTGTAGTTCTTCCGTGTTGCACAGCGAAAATGATTATGTATTTTTCAAGGACTAGAATTAATTTTAAAAGTATTATAATTAATTATAAATCTAAACTGACATAAAAATAATCATTACATTTTGATTTATTTCAGTGTTCTTCGTATGTTTTGTATTATTTTTATTTCTGCAAAGAAGACTTTGGGTTTTGGTTTTTTTTTTTCACTTCTCATAGTTCAGATGAGAAATGTATGAAAAATCAGGGTAGGTGCTCTGATGAATATAATAGTTAGTCTAGGACAGCTATAACAAGTAAGTACTTTTACAACCAGTAGCACACAATCTCTGCTATTTGTATTCCTACACATACCTGGCACAAGTTCCTCCCTCACATTTTTTCATTTTCAAAAGGAAAGTGCTCAGCCCTAATCTAACTGGCATTGTCATCATTGAATGCTGCTTTTTTTTCCCTACAGAACTGACATTTTTTCCAGCCTGTACAAACTTTCTGTCAATGGAACCTCCAATGGAAGTGTTTTGTAAAATCTGGAACATCATTTGAGCTTGAATTTCCCTTAACTAAAACCAGAGTCTTAGGTACCTGTTTGGAAGAAACATTTGGAAAAAATTAATATGGAGAAGCACTGCTGATTATAAACATCTGTCCTTCAGCATTGCTTTAGGCCCATAGACCATTTTGAAATTCCTCTGACCATTTATTTTAAGTGATTAATACAGCAGCATTAAAGAAAAATATCTATGGGATTTACTATATGGAACATTTACTGTAAAGAGAGTAATAGACCTGCTACCGTATGAAGGATAAGTTTGCCTTTTGCCTTCCTTCACTGGTGGTAAGTTTTTTGTAGTGTAATTTTATGAGAACAATTTACTGACAAAGCTGTGTTTAACTTTTATATATAAATATGTATCTCTATGTCTCGTGAACACCACTGAACACCAAAAAGGCACCTCTATGTCCTCTACCTTTTTCCATTTTCTTTTTAGTGCTGGAACACAGAGCTGCAGCATTGTTCTATATAAATAACATAAATTACAGAGCCATGATCTTTTGGGAAAATAAACCATTTCTCATCTGCTGAATAAAATACCTTTTTCACTTTCAAAACTATGCAGAACTGTCATATTTTATACTTTAGAGAACGTTTATACAAGCATGCTTTAAAAAAAATTCTGGATGAACAGACTTTATCGGGTTTTAAAAAGCATCTGTTGATAAATGGCTTTGTATGTGTTCTGAGTTAACATTAATCAAAAAAGGCAAGTATTCCTTCTTAATCCAACCTCCTAGAATAGTCATACATTTAATAAGAATATAAATTAACTGGAATACCTTTGTAAGGCAGGTATTCCAACATTTTTTTGCGGAAATCAGACGGGAAAAAGTAGGATTATAACTACAAAAATGACAAATATTTAGCTTATTCTTAAAAGCTAGCATATTGTCTTAATTTCAGCTATTCTATTTATTGGATTAATGTTAATTTTATATTGTAAATGGAATCTTTTCTCTCTGCCAAAGTGAAAGAACTCTGTAATACATTAGGTAGTATTGCTCATAAATAATAATAGCAGGGTCTTACTCTGTCTTACAGTTATGTGCAGCTCTGCTATGCACCTCTTAAAGGTGGTGTTTGTTAAGCAATAGAAGCATTATTTAATCATAAAACAGAGCAAAGAGGAAAACAGCAAAACAACTCTAAGGAATAATGCAACATTGATGACTGGATGATGTATACTTCTATGTTAATGAGTTCATCAATTCTTTAAACATAACATTTTGAGATGTGTTAGAGTCATGGAAAATGAGACTTAAAAACTTCTCAAACACTTCAGGAATCCATCTGTGGAAATTCCCTCCTGAAGAGAGGGTCACTATATCTAAACTTTTCCTGACAGATGTTTATCTAAACTGTTCTTAAAAGCATCTAAAGATAGAGATTTCACATCCTGCTACAGCAATCAGTTACCTTGCTTAAATAGCCTCAAGGCTGGAAAGTTTTTCTGAGTGTCTAAGTTAGATCTACTTCAAAGCAATTTAACCTATTTCTTTTTTTCTTCTCCCCTTAGAGACAGTCCATTTATTCTTTTCTGCCATAATCTTCCACAGATTTGAAGGCTGTTATTTTGTCTCCCTTTAGTTTTCAGCCCTATAGATGAAACTAGCTGAATTCCTCACTTTCCTCACAAGCAGTGGTTTTCTAGATTTCTGTCCATGGTAACTGTTTTCCAGACTCTGTCATCCTGCTTGAAATCTTTATTTTTAAATGTGAGGTCCAAAACCAGGCCAAAAACTCAGCTGAGATCTCACTCATGTTGGGCAGACAGGAAGGATTTGCTGAAACATCTAACTTATGCTAATCCTCATACTCTCTTTTATGTTCTTCCAAGAGCAGGACAGGTACAACTCCTGTATTGGGAGTGGCAATCAGTCACCTAGGACCTGTGCAACCAGGAGATGGATCCTAAAGACAAGATTCTTCAGCCTTTAAAAGTTAGATGCTTTGCTATTAGGATTAACTCTGAATGTTGAGGAGCAAACAGCCAGTCCAATGGTAATGCTTCTGTAAATGACATCAGCAACAGCCTGTGTGAGAGGGCTGAAAACTTTCCTGTTCAAGTCTAAAAAAGGTCTGCTTTTGGTCTGAGAACTTAATCCTGGCTCTTTGTATTCCTACTTGACCCTGGGAACTCTCTCACCTTTAGGAGAGAGGGGAATCTGCTTTAGGATGCTGTGTGAGCAGTGTGAATAGTGCGTAAGGACGGGAGTGACTCTGCTGAATCTGGCCAGACAGCTGCCAGGACCCATCCCTGCCTTTTGTTGCTCCAAGTTCCTCTGTCAGTGGATTCAGCAAAGTTCCTTCATATGCATATTAAGTAGCTGTACCTCAGATTTTATCTAAATATGGAGTGTAAAATATATCTTAGCATTGTGGCAATTCAGTCATTTATCTGCTTCTTAAACAATTAACAGATAGTTAATCTGTTTTGTATATACAAAACACGTTTTTCATTCTAAACTAGAGACTATTCATTCTCTGTGAAAAGTGCATGTGCCCTGCTTGCCTTTACTAAAATAATAAAATCCAAAGTCTGTTTATAAAGTAAGATTAAATCAATTTTCTATTTCACAGAAACACAGAGACTTTGTGAACCAAATCCCTTCCTGGTGTACCTCAATGTCGTATATCCCTGGTCTCTTGGCTTAAGGAGATATTTTCGTTTGGTTATTTTTTTTTTTTTTTTTTTGCTTGACTTGAGATTCTTTGAGATGGTGCTGATTTTATTATATTTTACTCTATGTTTCTAATGCAGAATGCTAACCAAATTATCTGTTTGTTTCCCCTCACAGGACCTCATCTGATCTTTAATCTCCCTCAGAAGCAGCTCTTGTTGCCTCAAAACAAACAGATCTGACATTTTGCAACTACATTGTCCTAATCCACTAGTTCCCTAACTAATATCAGTTGTTAAGCAGAGTTGATTAGTGGCTCTGTGTGGAGCCTCTGCCTGTTTGCAGAGCTGTCGGCTCCTGCCTACACCAGTGTATAGCAGAAATGGACTTAAACAGTGTTGCCACACTGAAGATAGGGAAACATGTCTAGAACAATTCAACTTGCAAGCAATTTTTTTAAAGACTTTGTAATGTCAAACTGTTTATTTTCAGTGACAAATCACAACAAAAAGCAGGGGAAAAAGTCACTTCTAAACTTAGTCTTAATCTAGTGGCACAGAAAAGAAACCTTAGAAAGGTCTGACAATTCTGTCATCCCTCAAAAATGCTTAAATTTAAAATGATGTTATAACAGAGAACAAAATAATATGAGCTCAGCTTAACGATTGTAGCACAAGATCATTATTTAAAGCCTATCAAATACTCATAGATTCTTCTTTATTATGTTAAGCTGTATAATACATTGAGACCAATTGAAATGAAGATTGATTTATGTTTTGTGATTTATTTCTACCAGTTCAACCCCCCCCCTTTTCATTCAATTCAGAAAAGATAGCTCGCATATATATTCACAGGTGTGTGCATGTGTGTGCTCATGGGTATACCTGCTGGTTTTTGATAACAGAGTAATTTAAGGCCAGTTCTGTAACATAAAAAAAAAACAAACTCTGACACCGTAGGTTGAAGAAAAAACATCAGTCTGGGAACTAGGACATATCAATGATTTACAGTTCCGGCACCACACTGTGATATGCTGCTTCATTTTATAGTAATTTACAGCACATAATGTTGTAAATAGATTATGCTGTGGTGATGTATTGTACCATGAAGTGCAGTAAAAATAAATGCAGAAAATCAGAAAATATTTGATTTATATAAAACCTTGAATTCAGAGATTCATGGACAATGGGAAGTCAAGCATGAAAATAATTCTTTGGGTTTGGGAAAAAAATTGTTTACAGAAATAATACTTTACACACACTTCATTGGCTTACAGTAGTACTGCATAGTGTATGCCACCACTAAATGTTCTTTATGGCATTTCTCCTTTAGAAGTTGCATAAACTGAATCCAATGAATTATAGCAAATTTAATAACCCCTTGTTCTTGTAGTAGTTTCTGAGACATGAAACCTTTCTGCTACTGAATGTTTTTTTGTGTTTCCTGGCATTTTCCAGGATGATAACAAACAGGTATTTTCAAGTTTTTTTGGATAAGTATATTAAACCAGTTACAAGGCAGAAATATCAAAGTTGCTGAATAGCAAGTGGAAAAACAGTAATTTGCAAACCATCATAAAAGACTGCATAGTGCATCGTAACCGTCTATGGTCTAGAAAGCAATAATTGCATACAATTTGCAGGTGAAAAATGATCTTAAGATGTGCAATATAATTTGTGGTACCACTTTGTTCTTATTCTAAAGGAACTTAGTTATCAAGCTTTATCATGGGATATTTTATAGCATCTCACATGAGAAGCCCATGCTGGAGCAGGCTCCTGTCTGGAGCCTCCAGACCCATGGAGAGAGGGGCCCACGCTGGAGCAGGTTTCCTTATACCCTGTGAGGGAACCACGGTGGAGGAGGCTGTGCCTCAAGGACTGCACCACATGGGAAGGGATGCACATTGGAACAGTTTGGGAAGAACTGTTGCCCGTGGGATGGACTAGTACTGGAGAAGATCACGGAGAACTGTGTCCCATGGGAGGGACCCCACACTAGAGCAGGGGAAGGACTCCTTCCCCTGGGCAGTGGCAGGAATAATGTGCGATGAACTGACCATAACCCCCATTCCCCACCTCCTTGCACTGCTGCAGGGGGGGGAGGTAGAGCCTGGGAGAGAGGGAGGCATAGGAGGAAGGTGTTTTTTAGGTTTGTTTTATTCTCGTTGTTCTGCTCTGATTTTGTTAGTAATAAATTAAATTAACATCCTCAAGCTGAGACTGTTTTGCCTGTGATGGTGATCAGTGAGTGATCTCTCCCTGTCCTTATTTCAACCCATGAAACCTTTGTTATATTTTCTCCCCCTTGTCAAGCTGTGAAAGGGTGTGATAGAGTGGCTTTGGGGGACATCTGGCATCCAGCCAGGGTCAACCCACTACACCAGAAAAGAAAGAAGTTTACATCTTCATCAGTGAAAAAATATCTCACTTGGGGAAATTAATTGGAAAATTTGAACAGATAGGTGTTACTCAATATGAGTAAAGTCCTCACAATTAAGACTAAAAGCATTATAAATATTACTTACTTGCATACATCACTTCTTATATCTAGAATGCTATAAAACAGCAGTATTTCTAATTTATTTTTTCAATTCCTCTACCAATTTTATTTTGGAAAATATTTCAGATTTGAATTGTTTTGTTGGGGTTTTTTGTATTAGTAGTTTCATCTCACTTGTTCACTAAGACTTTTTAGTGTTTTGATAATCACAGTCTTAAACTCTTAAACTGTAGGGATGTCTCAGAACCGTGGTACCTGTAAGTGTGAAATGAAAACTCTTTGTTATCCTTTCCAGCATATCTGTAGACTTTAGAAAATGACTTTTCAGTGAAAGATGTCTTTTGCATCTGGAAAAATTACGTGATCTACTTATTAACCAAACTGATGGGTAGAGCTCTCTCTAGCATACTCCAGATAGGGACAGCTTAAAGATTCTTAGCCATGTACCAAATTAATTTTGTCAGACTCTGTGCCTGGCTCAGAGGGAAAGGTTTAGGGAAAATAAGATGGAAATATGATGACTTGCTTAGTCTGTGGTCTTCAGAGAAAATTGTAGCTGGTTGGCCTCTATGGCTCATGACAATTTTCTTTCCTTAACACTAGAAATACCAGGATGAAAACCCAATGCCTCACTCACTGAAATGAAGATAATGTATGTAGCATGTTTAACCTACTATATTTTCAATATCTGCACTGTTTTTATTAGGAATAGAACTCCTGCATGTCTAGGTTTTGAAATCAGTTTTCTAGGTTCATTTCATTTTTTCTACATGCTGTGGATGGGGCACGAAATTAAAGAATTTGGGATAATTTGCTTTTATTATTAAATATATTCATAAAACTGAACTCCATGATGATTCACTTTAGCAATATTATCAGGTCTGTTGGCTACTATAAAGTGAAGTAGGAATGAACAAATTCAAATTGATCTCCTGCTAATTAGCATCTTTCTATAAAATTACAGCAAGATGTAAGACCATGAATATGGAAAATTGGTCTGGGAAAATATGGACTCTGTTAAAAATGGCAACATTCTAATAGATACTAAAACTAATTATGCTGGGATCTTCAGGGCAATTTACTTACCTTCCTGTCCATTTATGAAAAGCAATCTGGCATAAATTCTGTCAGTTGTGGAAACCCTCATTTGAATAACAGGTCATAAAAAAAGTTAGTGCCTTAAAGTAAATGATATAAAATCACAGAATCATAGAATATTAGAATGTTGGAATAGACCTTAAAAATCACCCAGTCTAACTCCCTTCCCCCACTTCCACTGGACCAGGTTGCTCAAGACCTTGTTCAACCTGGCCTGGAACCACTGCCCCTTGAACACAACCTCCCTGGGCAACCAGGATCTCATCACCCTGTAGGTACTTTAAGGACACTTCTGGACTTAGCACAGACTTTGGGAAGGCCACAGTCCCCTCCTTAATGACACCAAAGTCCTCAGCTAACTTTAATCCTGACTGGAAAGAAAAGTACACTTGTAAGAAAAGATTCAGCTGTTTTCTATTCATATTACATATGTCTTTCTATCAGCACCTAAAAACGTTATGCTACCACATTAGAAGATGTCTATTATTTGGCTTTCTCAATACCATCTGTTAAATTTGTTCCGTTTTCTCTTATAAAACTAGTAGAATTTCTACTTACATAATGACTACATTTGACCACCCAGAATTACATCTTTTCAGAAAGCTTTTCCTTCACTAAAATAAAATTTAAAATCTCCCACTGTTAATCGTAATTATGTCTTCACTAGAGTTTAAACAAACTCCTCTTTAAATATAAACACCATGACAGGAAGCAACTAAAATGCTTATCTCATAAATATCCAGAAATATTACATATTAATGTAAACTTTAAACATCTAATATAGCAGTTTGGCTTTTGGGCCACACGTGTTTAGAAAGAGAAAATTTATATACTGTCAAATGAAAGTTAAAAGACATTAATACAAACTTCGTTCATTAACTCTGGAGAGTTTCCCTTTTTCACTTTCTGGTTGGCCACTGTCTCTGACTTCTCCCATCAGACTCTCCAAAGACAATTGAGCAATTACCCTTTGTCTGTGAGGTTAATTACCAACAATACCCAGCTGACCATTAAAGGCCTACATAATCAGTATTTGGGTAGACAGCAGTCAGAAAATGTAAAAGTAGAAAATGTTGGACAGGCAAACTTCCACTCTTTAGGTGTATTATGTACATTCATATAGCCATGAAATGTGTAGAATTCCACTAGTTATTGATTCAGACACAGCTAACCTTTATTTGTCTGTAGCATTCTGAGGGTACTCCTAATAATTTCTTTCTGATGCTGTCCCTGGGGGAGGGGGAAAATAGGCATTCAGATTGATTGATATAGCTTTTCATTGAAAAGAAATTAACCCTCTTCAAACTGTGACATCAAAGAGGTCTTGAAACTGAAAGAGAAATTTTCAATATCAAGCGCTTACAGAGGAAGAAAGAAAAAAAAGAACTAGAGTGAAATAAAAATGACATTAATTTTTATTATTTTAAAGCATTTACCCATGACACATAATGCTAAAAAGTTTGAATCCTGTGTGAATAAGCTCTGTACCAAATGCTTGCTGTTGTACTTTGTATAAAAAATTAAGCACCCTCAATAGAAGGGGTTCAAGCCATGAGGTGTATAATCTCTTACCCAAGGCTGCAACTTCATGACCACTTAGATCAAAGCTGACATACCAAGTTAGTTGTAACTCAAATCAGTTTACCAATCAGCTCACCCTACAACCAGGTGGATCCCCCCAAAAACGGAAGGGGTTGAGAGCTGAATAATCAGCTGAGTCAGGAAAAAAAGGCTAAGCCTTGAACCCCAGCACAGTCACCCTGACCACATAAGGAAGGGTTCAATAAACAAAATTGATAAAGATATCTAATAAGGTACTTAAGAGCATTTCAGAATCTAAGTTCCTCGGACATATCTAGAGCCCATATCAGAGTACAAGTAAGACAGGGAAATTTTCTGCCTCCTTCTTTCTGCCACCCATGTCTTGCTGTCCCAGTAAATGACATTCCAGATGTGCTTTAGAACAGATGTAAAACTAGATAGTTTTTGAAGGAGATGTACAAGGCATTTCTGTCCAATGCCTGATCCAGATACTGGGAAGACTGGGATGTGTGGCACACCATGGACCAGTTTTGCATCACAGCATAAATGAAGCTGAAATTTATCACAGGAAATGCTGCATTCTAGCATAAAGAACATTCCAGGAGAGATGGAAAACTTCAGAAGTGATTACACTCTTTGTTTTGTCATTCTCCAGAGGAATTATATCCAGTACATTCCTGAACAGAGAGCAGTTCTAACAGTGTCTTATTTTGTTTGCATTATTTCTTACCATTTACCAATTCCAAAATCCTTTCCCTGAAAAACTGACAAAAAATCATAGCTAATATAGTATTTTTGTGATTTAAAATTATAAATACTTCACTTCTAATAGTTGTTTGGATTAATCCTTTGATTACAGAAAGATATATGCAATCTAAAAATGATTTCATTCATTGGTTTCAGTACTGTTTATATTCGCAGATAATGTATATGGCTAATTTTTTCCTTGGTCCTGTGTGAGTGTTAATTCACTTCTAGGTTCCCTTTGCTGTGAACCAACCAGCTCCTGCAAAGCAAAGCCTATATGTGATTCTCCAGATTATTCTTCCTATGGAGTTTCACTTGAAGACTTAAGGAAAAAAAATGAATGAAATTTGTATATTTGCTCTCCTGTTATTTTTTCAACATTTTGCCAGGAGAACCTGCATTCCCAAATGCTTCAATAAGATCTTCACTCTGATGTTTATGTAACCATCTGGTCTGCACAGACTTGTCAACTATCAGACAATTTGAACTGAAAAAAATAACATATATAGATTGTGAGGGTCATAGAAACATAATAAGTGCTGAAAAAATTGTCAGTCCTCCATGTTACTTGCTGTAGAAAAAGATTAATTCCCTCTGGAGAAGTGAACTGTTCAACTGTTCTGGGCCATTTAGCATTTGTGCCTGCATGCAGCTGTGAAGTGTCCAAGAGTAAATTCTAAGTGTGGCCTAGTATTTCTTCATTATGTTGTTCCATCACATTTTTTTATACATGTTGTACCTCGGTTTATGCACCTGAGTAAAGACAGGTTTTGTTAATTTAACGAAGAATGATGCAGAGAACATTTCTTCTATTTTGATTTACTTTTTTGGGTTTTTCATTCTGACATAATTGAAAAACTTATTTTTGTTTCTATTTCTGTTTTTAAAATACTAGTATTCCTATTCCCATCTCCTTTCTTTTTTGTCTTGTTATTTCTACACATTGCTTGTTACAGTTGATATATCTTTGTATTGATTTTTATTGTGTTGAGAATATCAATTTCTTTGTACTTTGATACTTTGCTATACCAGCTTTCAGTATTTTTTTTTTTTGATTGCCCCTGCTTCCCTTTTGGTAGATAGCTTTTCCAGATGTATTGTTTTGACACATATATACTTCATTAAAAGTTATGAGAAAAGAGATCTGGTTTTCAGCCTGTGATTAGGAGATTACTGTCAATATCTTTCAGTTTCTATTTACTTAAACCAGGGATTTTTATACAGAAGAGTAGTAGTACCCTCTTCCAAAGTGATGTTAAATGAGTAAATGAATTAATATGAAGAAATGGCTTTATGTACTGTCATGGAAAGATGCATATCATTATGGTAGGATAAGAGACTTATTTGTTATTATGACAAACTGAAGAACTTATAATGCATTAAAGTGAGATAAACAGCATGTAACAAATAAAGAAAAAGGGAGGTTTGTTGCTTTGTTTTTTTAATAAATTTGTGTGATGCTACTTATTCTGTATTTTCTAACATTTCAACACAACTTGGATGCAGTTAAAGTTGCTGAGAAAATCCAATTTGTTTTAAAACTGGGCTTTGAATAGACATACAATTAGCTTACCATGGGCTTTCAGAATGGTCTTGTGTTTCAGAATCCCTTAACTGACAAGATGGTTAATGCACCTGTATCTTATTTTTCTCCTTTCTCTTTTCATTATTTACATTTCAGTTTCCCTTCCAAAACTCAGGACAAAATTTCTTCTTGATGCAGGACCAAGTATGGTCTAGTTTACAATGGTAAATCAGAAGTCAGGGAACAAAGGCAAAAAACTGTCTGTGAATATACGCACATGAAAAATCCCTTTTGTCTTGTTAGGCTCCACTGTGGTTGGATTTTGTACAGAGGCAGAAACAGATGTGGTATCTAAGTAGACAAGAAGTGTTAAAAAAAACAAGGCCAAAATCAAGCAGTGGTGGCAGACAGTAGGCTGTGTACTGCTTTGGATCTGAACAGTGTTGGCTGATACAGGCTGTAGATAATCAATGTGTCCATTTTGTTGACACTTCTGGGAAAGGAGGGGGGTGGAATTCTTCTGAGCCCTTTTTTTACAGCAGCACAGATGACAGCTAGAAATAAACAGTGTTTTCATGGATGAAATGTCTGCCAGGCTTGATCATAAGCAGGCTCTGCTTGAGGTAGCAAAATACTGAGCAAAAGGTTGGGGTAGTAAAGCAACTTGGTGAGAGGTAGCAGTAGCCCCACATTCTCTTTGCACATTCAACCCACATCTCTAATGCATGGGGGTGATGAGCACTGCTACAAGCACAGCTCGTACTGAATCCAGCCCTAACTCTTGATCTGCCCCTTCCTAAGACCTTTCCCCCTTATCCTTTTGTCAATGATCGTAATGTTTATGTGAAATCAATAGAAAAATATGTTTTTTAAGAAAAACCCAGAAGTCCTGACCTTACTACAGAGCTGAGAATTCAACATTCAGCTAAGGATGATATCACCCACTGTGCAGAGCAACTGGCCAGCTGGTGAGAAATTCCGGCTGTCATCGCAGTGCAGGGAGTTAACATATTTATCAGATACTTGAGATGAAAAAGTGGTAGTTCATGGGGACTTTTTTCCCTAAGCCATCTGGTCCTGAGGTGCCTATTACATCTATTATTGAATCATTAAAGTCAATGAGGTGAATAACACGATTAAACTTGTTTACTTGTCATGTAACAGTCGGTTAACAGTGAAATGTAACTTCTACTTTCTGGTTTACTCTGCATTTAAAATACATATCAGTTCCCCTAAGTCATACCTAAATTTAATCCCAGATTAATATCTTTTAATTTGGAGTCTAATTTAAAAGGACATTAATTCTTTTAATTCTGCTCTACATAGTAATATTGTATTGCAGTCACTGCAAAGACTGCTCCTTATAATTAAAACAATAAAACATAAATAATTGGCAATAAGTACAGATATGTATACTCATCATTTCACTCTACTAATCAGGTATGTGCACATTTACGGAGATTCTACACAAAATGCAGTTTGCTCATGCAGTTGTAGGAAGGGCAAAAAGCTGTAAATCTGATCAATATATAAAAGTCCTATTTGCATAAAGAGGTTTAAAGAATTTCATTATATACACCCATAAAATTGTGAATAAGCAGTTATTGTATTACTATAAATGGATTATATTTCTTTGTACTAAACTGAGATTTAAATAATATGGATTATATTGTTTGAATTAATTTTTAAAGCCAGGAAATCTTACTGTAGTGACAGTGAAATTTAGTGTAAAGGTTTCAACAGCTATAATTAATGTTACCCTAGAAATTGGGAACTAAAGATGCCCTTTTATATTTGTTAAGACCTCATTTTGAGATCTGCAAATTTTCAAAAGTGCAGATATTCTTAGGCTTAATGTGAAATATTTCCAGTCAAGGGAATCATGTTCCTAGACTTCAGTACACTTTAAACCAGAGAATTAATGAATAATATTATATAGCAATGTAGATAATTATTCTTATCAAGAAAAATAGGATTAAATAAAGAAATTTTTAAAAACCCCATTAAAAATGTATGTATAATCATTGAATTTGCTAGAGTCATATCTACATGCTCAGCTTTAACTGGTTTCAATGTTAATCAGCAACCTCACAATCCGTGCATCTAACAATCACACATTACACTATGTATTAAGAAAGAAATATAGTTTAAAATATTTTGTTGAGAAGATCTTCCACTGATCTCTCGTCCTGGTAGCCTGACCTCCAGTTACTAGTTTATCAAGCAGTTAAAGTTGTGATACCTGGAAAAAGTGTATCTCATTTTCCAAAAAAAGCAAAATAAACTAAATAACATTATTGAGGATTGTTTAAACTAACTTATTTGACTATAGCCAGAAGTATACTGGGAAAGCTCACAAAATCATCAGATCATAGAAACATCATCGAATGTGCTGAGTTGGAAGGGACCCATCAAGATCATTGAATTCAACTCCTGGCCCCACATAGGAAACCAAAAGAGAGACATCCCACATACTCTCTGAGAAGCTGGTGTTGAAATGCAGTCCTTTTTACTTTGCAGGGATTTTAAACCAACATTAACATGGTCCAAAGATATATAGTCAACTATTTAAGTTCTCTGCTAAATGAAATTATTGTGGACCACAATGAAATCACTTATCCATAATACCCATGTCATTAACACCAAGGTTTATTTCCAGTGCTATTCTATTGTGATGTAGTCTTCAGAGAAGAAAGTTTATTGATATTTGAGTCTTTGTATCCAGTCAGAATATATTTCATTATTAACATTGTTATTGCTTTACCATTGAAACTTGTTTCCATGCTGAACACTTTATTTTGTGTGATGGTAGTGGTTTGGGTTTAAATTTTTTGTTTTGGGTTTTTAAATTTTTTTTTTTCTGACTGTATTATAAAGAAGGATTACAGGTGAGAAGGTGTGTACCACAGTAGGCACTACAATAACAAGAGGCCATTATCCTAGACTCAGATGAAAGCTCACTGCATAGAATTTCATTATTATATTCAAGACATTAAATGTAATATTATTATTAAATGTATTATAATCTCAGCTATTCTTGCTTCTACTGTCTATTTCAGTTCTCCATCTAGGGACCAGAGAATGGATTTTTAAAATTATTATTACATTGCATTGTCTAATCTCATTTTGTGTTTTATTTTAATTATTTTCTTGATATTATTTGAACAAATGTATGTATTTTTTAAATTTAAAACTGCAGTGAAATATTTTATTAAGGAGATAATTAGCATATTATCTCCCATTTATCTTGGTGCACTAGATCTTTCACTTTGTTGATTATTCAGAAAAAAATTACATGGCAGTTAAAAGATTTTTTTTTTTGTTATGGAAACAAAGCTACAAAATTAGTGGAATCAATCCAGAAGTTTAACACAGCTGTAGATAAGTGATCTACAGATAAAGGAGTTGAATGGAATTCCAAAGGGACTGATAGTTTTTATGCATATCCCCCTGAAATATCCACCAGTCTTTGCTCAGATTTTGGAATGATTGGACATTGCACAAAAAAAGCAAGCACAGATGTACATCTATGATAAACTTTTCCATTTTGAAGACCAGATAGAAAAGTAATATAAATGAGCTACAACTGATGTCTTCGTAATTTAGTGACTGAGAATTAGATGGAGGCAGGAGGTACACCAGAATTAGACCATTCATAATTTTAAAAACACTAAAAGAATATCCCAAACAAAAATGATTTCATTATCCAAAACCATAGTATGTGTTCTCTTACCACAGCAGGATGTTTGCTAGATTTGAATTTTTCCACGTATATTTCCTGAAAGCAAAATAAGGTGTTCAGCCTCTATTTATTTATTTTTAAATCAAGAAAGTTCCATTTAAATTTTAGAGTTGCTCCAGATAAAAAAAAATACAGTAAGAAACAGTTGACACGACTTGGCTTATAGTCTTCTAACACCCACATTTCTCCATCTCTTCCACCTGGCAGCTTGGGAAAGCTGCCCAGGTTATACCAGAATGCTTTGGAACAAAACCAGTCCTTTAGCATACTAGGTGTTGACAGGCCAACCTGGTTAACACATGGTTTTGCCAGGAAAAAAAACGCTCTCTGGATAAACTGAATCATATTAGCTTTGAACATGTCAGATGATCACTTGGAAAATGTAGTTACAATCATAATGTGATCCTATCCATACTGCAGAAAAAAATCTGAGTGACTGAAAGAAATAGCAATCATCACTTTGTCCTCAGGTTCTTAAGGCTTTAGGGGGAAGAACTAACAAAGTCAGGTCAGAGTAATAGGTATTTTATGCATTATCTGTACTTTTACCTCTTTGTTAACCCTAGCAGGTAGAGGCATCACACCCTGGAACAGCTTATTTATTTGTATTAATCATGAAGGGAGCCTAGAATGGAAAGCTTTGGGGTAGCAGTCTGCATTGCTGATGTCTACAACTGATCAGACAGGACTTATCCTAGCACACATACTCATGACAAATTGTAGAATAATATATTGTTCTACCTAGGTAACATCCAAACTGGTCTGAGCTCCAAGTAAAAAGGAAAATATAATGCCACAATATTCATCTAATGATTTGTGAACATCAGAAATTATTCAAATGGTTCTTTAGGGTTAAGGTTGGGGGTTTTCCCCATTATTATCATTATTATTGAAGTAGTATCTCGTGATTTTATTCTAAATTGTGTGGAAAGATGCAGACTGGATAATTTCTAATTTTTCAAGCTGCTCTTTAGAGGTTAGTAAAAACTCCAGTTTTTCAGTAAGAAAGTTTATCTTACTAATGAGATTAAGAAGGTCTGTCTCCTTATTTGTCTATTTTGGTGATGTTTGCAGGTAAACAGTGTCTTTAAGCACAGACATAGAAAACACCATTTTTATCCTTCGTTTGGTCAAAATCATATCCAAGTATCTACCAGTTTTGGTACTGTTTAAAGTGCACAAAGAATAATCCCTTTTGCAGGTGCATAGGGCACAATGACTTTTTGGCAGAAAGGACAGTGTGATGGACTGTGCTGTGTCTCTCTGCTTAGCTGTTCTGCATGATCAAAATATCTTTAGATAAGAAAACTAGACCATTTTGGTGCTGTTTGTTGAAAATGATGATGTTGCTGCTGTCCACAGAGAATGATTTAGTCTTCTGCCTTCCATAAAACATAATAGATATATATTTCACTTACTTTTGTCAAAAGAATGATTTTGATGCAGAGTTACACAAAGCTTCCAAATGTAGACCCGAGATAAAATTTTCCTGATTTGTTCTGCTTTTCTTTCACATTTGTGTAGAGGTGTATTCTAGAAAGGATGTAAGAGACAGGTAAAATGTGTCTTTGGATGCATTCACAGGCTGTATAAAGCATATTAAAAAAATACAAAAATCTATGTACCTGAGGAAGTATAAGGGTGCTGTCATGTATCAGACCAGTATGCTGCACCTGTGTTTTATATCTCTTGGGGAAAAGGACTAAACTTTTAAAGACAATCAGAACCATCAACAGCAAAATTTTAATAGTAATTTTAATTCTTTCTAAGTGGATGTCTCTACCTTTTAAGAAATAATCCAAATGTTTTGGTTTTTTCAAATGCTCCCTTCAGTAAACAAATGAATCACCAAAACTGGAAAGAAGGATGAATCCTCAAGACATTAATTTATTTTTATTTCCAAAAGGACTTAAAGAAACAAAATCATGCAGGGACCACCCTGTTCTTTGCTGTATTAACTAAACAAATATCATGCTTTGTTTGCTAGAAGAAAGATCAGAGGTGGAATATTGTAATATCATAGCCACAGTTCACTCCTGCCTGCAAGGAGAAATTATGTTACTGTTTACTTGGGACTAAAACTTTCCAAGAACTTGAAATATCTGAAACAAAAAAAATTTCTTAGGCAATTAATCTGATCTACATGTATTCAAGACCTCAAGTAGCTCTCTAGCAGCTATCATCAATAGCTGATAATTTTTTAGAATTTTTGGTTTATTCTTTGGCTGTTGCCACTGTGAGGCAAGGTGGACATTCCAGCAGAGCTCTTTTTCATGTTTTTTTTGTAAAAATGGGAGAGATGGCACACATTTGCAGAAGGTATTTTTTTTAATGCAACATTCCAACTAGAAAATTATAAAGCAGCTCACACTTATACCATGTCATTTATTTAACTGCTTAAATATAAATTAATGATTCCATGTTTAGGGATATCTTTAGGGAATTAGTGATTATGATAGCATTTTGGGGTTTTTTTGTTTTGTTTTGTCTTGGTGGGTTTTGTATGTGTTTGCATTGGGTTTTGGTTTGTTCTGGTGGGTTACTTTACATGTTGTGTTAACAACATGTATAGAACATATATTGTTTTTTTAAAGCCTTGACTACTCTATTTGCCAAGGAACTTCTCCCAAAAGAAGGGCAAAGAGATAGCTGCTGTGAAACATTCCAGAAAATGTAATTTCTGAGGAAAGAAAGCAGAAGTCCTCTGAGAGTAGAGAAGCATATATCACTGTATACTTATTTATTTTAAGGGATACTTATTTAAAGAAAGAGAGTGAGCTTCAATTGTGGAGTGAAATGGAAGTGTGATTTTATACCTTGGGATTGATAGGAGTTCTGTAAAACTGAACCACTTCAGCTTTCTTTTAAGAATGTGAATACTCTTCAACACCAGACCTCATAAAGGCCTAGGTAGAAAGCAGCAGCTTCTGTAAACTCCATCCAGCAAGGCCACCCTCAGTACAGAAAGAAAGCCTTGCTGGGGCTTATACCAGAGTAGTCATAAGCACAGCAGCCCATCCTTGACTTTCTGTTCCTAAAGAAAACAGCACGTCAATCATCAGAGGATCATCCAGCCATCTGGATGCAGCAAAGGGCAGCGTAAAATTTGTGTTGATGTGCTGTGGTTCCTTTCTTGTTTCCTAAAATCTGTGCTGTTCTTGGACAATGGAACCAGATTCATTTCCCCAGATTTGAGCTTGAGTTAGAAGCCAAATTGACTTCAGCTCCTTCTGTAGAAAATTGATAAGTTTTAACCTCTCAGAGGCTGAGCTGAATGAACCCTTGCAGATGATTCTTACCTACAAAGAGATTAGAATGGCTCCCCTCCTCAGACAGGTGTTTCAGTTAAGACCCCACAGAAAGGTGACAGAAATAGAGGCCATAGGAGGTGATACAAAAAAAGCAGTCACATCTATCAAAGGAGACTTTGACTAAGCTCTCTTCAAGGATAGAAATAAACTTCGCAGTTGAGACACAAACTTTTGTGGAAAAATACTATCAAAAATGTGAAGTTCCACTGTTAAGCAACAGTGATAACTGACAGATGTCAGCAAAATAAGAAGTGGTTTAAAAGGTACTTGTGAGTCCTCAGCACACACTTCAATTACTGTGGGAACAAGGTAAATTAAAACATGTGCCTTGTCCCCACAAGAAAAATGTTTTCATTAGGCTAAATTTGTTTAGAAGTAGATCCAGTGATACTGGGGGGAAAAAAAAGTGTGACTGAAGATGGCCCCTTGTGGTTTTCGCTTTTCATTTCTTCTTTTACACAAAAAGCTGCAACCTCAAAGTTCCCAGATGCCATTATTTCCTAATGTTGCTCTACTTTTTTTTCATGAGTAGTTTTCACATTTTTCCCATATTTCTTGTATAATTTGCCATCTTTCTTGATGTAGGGTGGAGATCACAGAATCACAGAAACAATTAATTTGGAAAAGACCTCTGAGATCATCGAGGTCATGACTCAACATCACCATGTCAATTAGACCAGAGCACTGAGCGCTACATCCAGACTTTCCTTAATCACCCCCAGAGATGGTGACTCCACCGTGCCCCTTGGCAGCCCATTCAAATATCTAATCACCCTTTCTGTGAAGAAATTCATCCTGATGTCCAACCTAAATATCCCCATGAGCAGATTAAGACTATGTCCTGTAAAGATGTCTAGATTCCTGCCACAAATTATACATATAAATAGTTACATTTCCCAGTTCCAAACTCCCCAAATCCAAATTTTCAAGATCAAATATGTTGGAACAATTTTTTTTGCATTTTAAAAGTATGACTTTGAGAGAAATACAAGTGGTATGGGTGGTTGTGATGGAGGCTGATGTTAATAAGTTTGTGAGTGCTTTCCAAATATTTGCTCCATTCCATTAGTATCTTTAAATAGTTAGGTTAAATACAGTGGTTTTCAACATAAAAATAATTAATTTGTTCTTAATTATAAAAACACTTCTGAAGCAATTTCTGTCACAGTTTGTTAAGAGTTTTAGAAAAAATCTGTTGAATAACAATAGAATGTAGAATATCAATAGAAAAGGACTTTCCTTTTCTGATCCTCTTCTTGCAATTTATGTATTAAATTAACTGTGTTCATTCACCTACACTTAAAGGATTGGTTTCATGTTTATAGTTCTTGAAGAAAAACTCTGACACTTTTTCTAGAGTGCTTAACACCACTATAATGGTATTCCAAATTGTTTGTTATACTTTTATATCTCTATTAGGTAGATAAGTAATTTGATTGATTTGATTGTAATGGTGATGTGTATATCCTCTTCTGTGCATACAAAAGTTAATTTACCTTCTCCTGCTCCATTCCAGCAATATTTTTCTGCTTTCTTTTACTATTCCATTTTTTCCTCCTGTTTATTTTTCCCAGTATCATCATCAGGACTCAGCCCTTTATCAGTTCTCTTCTTTCTGATTGTCTTACAACCCTCTTTTCCTTTCATTCCCATTGTATCTAGTGACTTTTCCACTCCCCATAATTTCCACATCACAAAATATTCTCAAATTTTCACATAGCTACCATTTCTCTTATTCCTGTCCAGATATAAAGAATGTCAGTTTTCCATTATTTTACTTCCAAATCGGTATTCCAATGCTATTCTCCTTAATTATCCATCTGAACTCATGAGTCACGAACTCACAGCTTCTCACAAACACTCAGCTTCCAACAGCTTCCACTAATGACTGCTGGACATCTAGGTTGATCACCACTTTCTCCTGACTTATCTGAATTTTCTGTAAAGAATTATTACAGCAGTAGCAAGACAGAATAATGCAACCCTATAGTACTTTTCGGAGTCTCATTTCTAATATACTGCACACTTTTATTGCTCATTTTTCCCTCTGTAGACCTCTCCTCTTCACAGATTATATACAAAGCTACGTGTTTCAAATAAAAATAAAACTCTTCTGGCTGCACTTATTGCAATATATACTCTTTGTTTAAGGCAAAGTCTGCAGTTTGAGTTCCTACAGGAATTTTTCCCCTCTAAAATATTTGTTCAGTCAACAGCCATTCTCTCACTGCTATCTCAAAGGCATTCAGTTAAATACTTCAAGTTCCAGCAGGAAACGACTCCTCCTTTCTAATGCCAGATGAATCATTAATGGGAACAGTCTCAGATTTTCTTGCAAAAACAAGCACCAGATAAAAATATAACTTGAATGCATTTCCAAAGCCCTTGTTTATCTATAACTAGAACACAAGGTAATCTTTTCTTTCAGGAATGCATAACTAATTGCAGTTCAGAGAAATGTTAAATTTTGTATTGATTAAGCACTATTGAAATTGATTTGAATAATTTATTCCCTTTTTAAAACTGTAATATAGCATTCTAATATATTAAAGAAGGAAAAATGATTCAACACACTTCATTTACATTTAGTGGCTTTGAAAACTAATTCAATTTTTACTGGAAGGAAGTCTGAAAAAGTTATGTATTATTTTGTATGAAATGGAAGTCCTCAATCTGAAAGAAAATTATTGCCCAGAGATTAGAGACTTTTTTAGGGGAAATAAACCCCTCATGCTTTATCCCAAGCTTCAAGGCTAAAAAAAATCTCTAGAAAATATTTTGTATTATATTTGTATAGTAATAACAATGTTTCAGTCTGAAATGTCTTTTCAAGAATAACACTTCAGAGCAGTCATTTAGTGTGGAAATAGTGACAAGGATACATGTTGCCACAGTTCTGCATTATAAACGCTATGGTGTATCCTGACAAAATTTTGGAACAATTTCTATAAAACTTTTTTTTTTTTTTTTCTGACAACCCTGCACAAATATATGACAATTGGACAGCCTAATCTGATATAAACTGCTCATATCCAAAGCTTTCTAAAAAGCAAGGATTTCATCTCAAGGTTTTTTGGGTTTGTTTCAGTTTTGGGTTTTTTCCCCCCAAATCTGATTTGCAACAAAAATGAAAAAAATTAATTAATCTATTTTCTTAGAGTGACTCATTGTAAGAAAACAATTTATACTCATGCTTCTTTTCTGGGTTACATATATTTTTTACCAACTGACCAGCATTTCAAGATCTTTTTTTAAGGCATGTAATTCTGCCTCAAAGATTATGAAGTCTGAAGGGCAAACAGGAAGGTTTAACAGTTCCAAAGAACAAATCATTGTAGTCATTTTAGGGGAATATATATACGTATATTTTAGCTGTTTCTATGTAGTAACAAGAATGTTATATACCTCATCTACAGTAATAAAGCTTAAATAGGAAATCTTTCTATAGTTTTCTAGTTATCATCTGTATAAAATTGGGAAAACTTTTACTAGAAAAAGCTTTAATTTGAAGGGTATATACTACCCACTTACTGGTTTACTTAACAGCATGGGAATACAATTTGATTTTAAAGTCTTTTTCTGTTTTCTTGGCAGGGAGAGTGGAACTTGTTTTTTCTTCTTGGGTTTGGTTTTTTGGGGTTTTTTAATGTTCTATCAGTGTGCTTTCCTATGTTCAACATACAGAAGGAGGTAAGTCTAGCGGGCTTTGTAACAGTGTCTCGCTTCAGGAAATTCTTCAGAGAGGTAGTGGTCAATTATGCAGAGACAGAACACTGCAGCATAACTTGCCAGCAGGATGTGGTGAATGTGTTACTTTCTAAATAAAACCAATGGGTTTGTGGATATGGAGCACTCAGTAGCCTGGATAGAAACCATCTGCCTACCACATCTTCGTGCCCTGATTTTCACTAGGGAGCAATACAGACAGCAATGAAATTCTGTAGATCTCCTGGGATGGGTGACTGCAGGTCTCCAGACTTCACCTAGAAGCAGATGTATCCCTTGCTTATACACGGGAAATTGGTCTCCAGATAGATATTTGGCTGTGCCTGTGAAGTGAAATAAGGAGACTGTGGACCATGAAATACACTGGTAAGAAATAGCAACACTTCAAAGTGATTATTTCCTCTTCTGGCTTGTTGGCAATATTCTGAAAATGTAAGTTTTTATAAAAGAATGACATCAAATGCTATTGTTTCTTGACTGTACAAAACTAGAAAACTTACAAGTATGGATCACAGCTGAGTGCCATCTCAGTAATAAAAACATAGTGCTTTATCATCTAATAATCTTTGAAATATTGACTTAGTGTCTGTGAATACTGATCATCAATACAGAATAAACCAGAAAGACTGTTTTAGTGAAGTTTGATCAGCTACAGTGGATGTGCATGTTCAGAGAGCCTAGCCTGAGAGTGAATGTGTTCAGGCTTGCTGCCAGCATGTCCCTTAGACTAAAGGAAACAACTGTTCTGTCACATGCTTTTGTTAAGTATTTTTAGGAGTTCACTCCCTGACAATTACTTAATACATTATAATTATATATTAAGAAAAATGACTGCATGTTGAGGAATTTGTTCTAATTTGAGCAAAATTGCTCAGAATGAAAGTAAGGTGCATTAGACCTAGCTGTTGGAAAAGGTAAGCACATGTCATCATTCTCTTAATTAAAAATTTTGTAGGTCTCACAGGATAAATAGTGTAAAAACATTGGGACATCAAAATAAAGGCGTAAAATCTCACCTCTCCCTCTGTTCTTCCGCAACATTACGTATGTTACATACATTTTCCGAGTTTGCCCAAAAATTTGTTTTTTGTAGGTCACTGCAATTCCTGATCCTTTTCTAATCACTATCTGTATGGTGTGCTATTGATAATAACTTCTGAATTCAGTTGCCTGCATTTCCCCCCAGCTTCTCCTTGAAAGGGAAAAAACTGTAGCTTTTTAATCAAGTTAGACAGCAAATAATTTTAAGCTTCATCCTAATTAGTTCAATGAAGGTTAAACCATGTGACGATATAGACAAAGTTTGATAATTACATACTGCATTTAGGGAAAAAAGTTCTCATGGTGGTGAAATTACTTTTATATTCTTCTTCCTTGATATTATCCCTATTTCATTCAAACTGAACATATCACCAGTTGGAGAAAAGTGGAAAAATAGCTACCATAGGCTAATATAATTAGCTATCTAGGGCTGTGGAGAGTGCTCATAGGAATAAAAAACACCAACCCCCAAGCACCAGGAAAAGGCCACATGCCAGTATCTACCAAAGCAACTACTATATTCACACATAAAACCAGACCAAACTGAATGAAGCCAAACATTTCTTCTTGACAGATTTTATGTCAGTTAGATAAATCTGGTAGAAATCCCTTAATTTCTGTAGAAATATTTTTGATTTAGGAAGGTACAAATGATTCAAGATTAAGATGCTAGAAGCAGCATTTCACGATGCTCAGCTGCAAAGTGTCTTTAAACCATCTTGTTATGGTTCTGGAGAAGCGGTCAAATAAAACAGAATAAGGAGCATGAGCAACTTGTTTTCTTTTTAGGTCATTTCAGTAAAGGCCAAATTCCAATTACCTGTTATAATTAAGTAGCTTCCCCACTAAGGGGTTCTAACCTTCAGCAAGGGAAATCTTTCTATGACTTCCAGCAAAGGTCAACTTTCTATTGATCAGTTATCAATTAGGTTTTCTGTGTTCTTACAATGTGAGATTGCTAACAATGCAGTGATTTACAGGATTTTTTAATACATCTTTTCTGTTCAGGAACAAATAAACAGCAATGAAAATATATTTTTATCTCCTTATAGTAATTCAGATATCATTTTTTAAAGTCCTAATATAAATTTAATTGGTTTGAAAGCCATTCCTGAAACTTTTTCTCCTTTTAAACAAATCTTGTTTTCTTTTCAGCTAAAAATAATGGCATTCAAATATATTCAAAACACATGAGAAATATTAATTTTAACATGTAAGTGTAGGAATGGACCAAAATGAAGTTATTACTTCCACTTACAAAAAACAAACAAACGAAAAGCCCCAAAGAAACAGAAGTTCTCAAGCTTTGTTAAAGAAATGGGAAAATCTGTGGTCATGGATAATTTTTATACAAAATTTTAAAAGCCTAAATATTCTTAAACTATTTTCGCTGATATTGGAAACTGATTTTATTTTATAATACAGTAATATTATAATATTTTAACCATACCCTTTTATGTCACTTCCTTTCTCTCTCTTTTTAAAATTTAAAAAAAAAAAAAATCTTTTAAAGATCCTTAATGCTCCTCAGTTGTCCCTATGAGTGCTTAATTTGACTATACACTTATGGAGACATACTAATTTACACTGCATAAAATGCTCCGATTTTTTTTACCTTCTTCTTCTATGTCTGTCAATAGGTTGAAAATAATTCCTGAAAATAATTCCTTCTTCTCAAATAGGCATCTGACACAATAAAATTATCACTGTATTGGTGGATTAGCCTCAGTATTAGCTCCTAATAAGTGCTGCTATAAAATTACTCCCATTATAGACAATCACTACTACAATCAGCAGGTGATATTCAGTTCTGAGCCTGATATACTACAACTGTCACCAAAAGGCACTTTTAATCATTAGATGAATGAACTTTCAAGCAGGTAGCTGCATATAATCACCTTTTGAATACATGCACAGAACTTTATAGAGCACTAGATGATTTTGGAGAAGTAGGTACCAGCATTAACTGAGTTCAGAAACCTAACTTCTCAGCTCAATTAATTTTTATCTGGCACAAGTATAGATTCTATTAGATTTACGTGTGATAAATAGTATCTTCCTTCAGTGAAAACACATTTAGCGAGAAAAGCATTAAATGGTATTTGAATAGCAAAACTTAATCCATAGTAAATAATTGGAAGCAGCTCATTTGAGTTCTTGCTCTGCTTAAAAAAAATAAAGTCATTTGACTACACAGATTGAGTATTAGTCTTAACTTGGCACGAGAACATCATGCTGTTTGTCTTTTCTGACTACAAGTTGGGGCTCACAGTTAATACTTTCATCCGACAGCAGCTGTTTGAAAGTCTTGTAAATGGTAAAAACATCCATTTCCTTCGGAATTCACAGGATGCTTGACCAGAGTGCTACTATTTCTACTAGGGAGGAGAAACTAGTTTTGAGTCAGTCAATGAGTGTTGTAAGGGGTTTTCTACCACTGTCATGGTTTAAGACCATCTGGCAACTCAGCACCACTAAGTACCAACTAAGCAGCAGCTGCTTGTTCTCATCTACCCCCTCCCCCCACCCCAT
>VXAC01004554.1:730304-865776 GCA_013399225.1 Rhipidura dahli | reverse complement strand
CATCCCCCACCAGTAGAATGGGGAAAAGAACCAAAAGTAAAATTTGTAGGTTGAGATGAGAACATTTTAATAAAAGAAACAAACAACAACAATAATAATAATAGTAGTAGTAGTAGAAGAAGAAAACCCAAACTAAACCAAGTGTTCCATAGTACAGTTGCTCAATACCTGCTGACCCATGCCAGAAACCATCCCTGAACCCCAGCTGGACTCTAGTATATAAGGTAACTTCCCCAGCTTATATACAGGGCATGATCCTTGGTGTGGAATATCCCTTTGGCTACTTTGAGTAACCCATCCTGGCTCCCTCTCAACTTTTTGTTCTCCCTCACTGACAGAGCATGAGATACAAAAAGGTCATTTATTCAGGATAAATACTCCTAAGTACCCACCAAACATAAGTGTGTTATCAATACTGTTCTCATACTGAATCCAAAATACAGTGCTGTACCTGCTACTGAAAGGAAATTAACTCTATATCAGATGAAACTATGACAATTTTAATTCCTTGTGGACAGTTGTGGATCACTTCTGCTCTGTAGATCACTCAGTACCTTTAAATTGCATGTGCAGGTGTTATTCATTAAATATCGAATTAGGGAAAATGATAGACTTATTGCAAAATACCTGGAAGGAGGATACAGCTTGTTCCCACATGAAGTGTAGCACTTCTTAAAAATTCTTGATAACTTGAGAAGTCCTAAAATTAAGAAGCAAGAAAACTAGGAGAATAGTGATCTCACGTGGAAGAATAAACCTGTCTCTGACATATGCTTATTGTTGTCTTATTTTCTTTCTTTACCCCAGATGAGCTAATGTACTCCTCCCATTTTGTATCACATAGATCCTTTCCAACTTTGAAGTTGCTTCTAGGGGAATAAGCCACTTGCAAAATATTGGTGGAAATAAGTAGGGCAAACCAGAACCCTTTTCTTTTTTTTTCCTGAGGTACCTGGGATCTGTTTGTGTTTTTAAACTTATGATACAAGATTTCTTCATCCTGTTCCCATGATCATATACATCAGACAAATTTCAGTGCCCTTGCTGTGTCTTCTAGAGTAGGACAATTTATTTCTTTAAAATTAATCCTAATAAAGTTCTGGGGAACCTCTCTTAAGAGGCAGCATGAATTACACTGTACTGTGTTTATCTCCCTTTTGATTAACATTATTTTAAAGTTATCACACTTATTTTATTGTATTTTGCATTGCCACATTCTACTATTTTTGTAGAAAAATCCACTTCTCTATGCTCCAACACAGACCTCTGGTTATGATGGTCCTTTGTGAGCTGACCAGACCTCAATTGTGACGTGGCATCGTCTACAAGTTTTACTGCGCTAAGTTAGTGCCTCTACGTCAGCTATCATCAGCTAAACTGGGTGTGCTCAGCTCTATTTTGGGTCTAAGACTTAATTATTTTGACTATTAAGGCTTTTGATTTGTATGCTATGTTTACATAGAAGCTAGGTATCTGCATATAGACATGCAGACATGTATCTCTCCACACATTTATGTCTGCCTGTGCATATGTATATGCATTACCAAATATTTTCTGCAGTAAAGCTTCTGCTCTAAATTATTGCTGGTAAATGAATGTCCTGCTGTTCTAAATAAAATTAAATTGAAGGTGTTATTGATTTGCTGTTACAGATGTTTGGTTCACTACAGATGTTTGCTCTTTGTTATTTACTAGCTGTGTGTAACACCACTGGAAAAATCAGTAGCAAAGAGGGCTTTATTATGTCAGTGGCAATTTCATGAGATGTTTACACTTGTTTATACATTTAAAATTGATTAAGAATAACAAAGAAACATTTAGAAGTGTTAACATTGCATTGCGATTTTCAGAAATCTGGCTGAGCATAGGTTTAGTCTGTTCTTACGAAAAAAGTGGTCCCCTTGAGATTTAGATCTCAAAAAAGGGAAGAAAACTCTAACTGTGGAGGCCTGTCATGGCACCATACGTGAGCTTCAAGGAATATTTTAACAGCTAAAACTGCATGTTTACAGAGAACATAAATAACCACAGGGTATCCATTGTGGGAAGCTCTCATTATTCAGTCCTATTAAATGTCAAAGTGTCTGAGAAAATTAAATAAAAAGGCCTACTGATATGAACAGATAAACTGCAAGCCTTGTAAAATATATGAAATGGAACTCAGAGCAGAGCTAAGTGAAGAATTCTAATATAATATAAAGCACATTGCCATAAATCTTTTCAAGCTACTTACATCATAAAGAATTTACTTACTTCTGACTACTTGTTGCTCACCTCTGAATATTTCTTCATCTTTCCAATTCTTTGAAATAGTATTGAGAATCAATAGAAAATGAACCATGAAGGCTCTGAGACCCAGGGGGAATGATGCAAGTAAAAGAGCAGCAAAAGAAATAACAGCAGTGATATAATAACAACAGAACTCCTTGCCTTCTGCTGTAGATTTATAGATCTTGTGATTTTTTTATTCACTCAGAACACAGAATAGTCTCATTTTAGGTCTTGGTTTAATAAATTGATCACTCACTTTCCTTTCCTATTGATGCACCAAGTATACCCAGCAATGTAATAAATTTTAGTCATAATCAATTGCAGCCATTTTGAGACATAAAACTGAAAGAAAAGTAACATTTATTTCCAAATCACTGTTCAATAATAAATGGAAGCTCTGTTATATGTATACAAATAAATAAATTGATTTTTTATCATCTTTGGTAAAATGGGAGTCATTTTCATATTACTTCCAAACTGAAATGAACTACCATGGCCTTGATTTATCAGCAGTTGGATTTCCTAAGAAATTGTCCCAGTCATCCATTTCTTTAGCCCTGGGAGCCTTTTTATTAACTGATAAAGCAAGCATCCTCACTTTTATCTTTGTGTTTTAGATATAAAATATATTGTGTAACATTTTGAACAATATTGTCACATCTGATAAGCTTAAAACAGCAGAATTAGTGTCATCTATTCAAAGTAATAATTTGCCTGTCCAGTCTTTAAAAAATAGTGTGTAGTACAGGATACATTTAAATTGCTGGGTTTGTTTCTTAACATGATGCATGTTAAGACAGATGGACTTTATATTCAATTATTCATTTGGTTTTGAGAAGTACCACAATGTTGATTTCCTAAGCACAAAACTTGAAGAACGTAAAAGGACTTAAACATTAATGTATATATTATATTTAAATATACAGGGTTTTTCTGATAAATATAAAAATCTATAATCAGCATTGCAGATAATCCTAAAAATTCTGCCACTCACTGAGATGATCAGATCTGGACCAGGCCTGTTCTACAGTGGAGCTGGGGGTCATGTCTCCTGAGCTGGGGAAACTCCTGGAGGCTCCCACAAAGGCAGCTCCAGGGAGCGCTGTGGGCAGGAAGGCAAACAGAGAAAGTCATGGCAGCCAGGGTGGCACGTGGCACTTGGCAACTTTTTGAACAGTGTGAGGTTCACCCAGGCCCACTGCTTGATCCTGTCGTGGTGCCTCCAATTGGCACCTTTTGTCTCATGAATCAATGGCACCACTCAGCTTGGTGCTGCTGCAGATTTGCTGAGGGTGCACCCAGTCCCTGTCCAGGCCATTGGTAAATATATCAGCTACTGTAGGTTCCAGTATGGACCCTTGGGAGTCACTGTTTGTTACTGGTTTCCACTTGGACATTGAGCCTTGACTATAACTCTTGGGATATGGACATGCAGCCAATATGCTGTTTGTTTAATAGTCCATCACTGAAATCCAAATCTCTTCAATTTAACAGCAAGAATTTTTTAGGAGACTATAATTACTTTTTGCATCTAATTCAGATAACAATCATGTTGATTTTGCTTTCTCTTGGTTACTTCCATATTTACCTCCCAAAAAAAATAAATATTCCTAAGACCTATAGAGTTCCTTTCTTCACAATTTTGTGCTGAGTGGGTTATTTACCTGAATTAATGACCCTTTTTTATTCAGTTAGGTGACCCACCCCATAAGATACAGGATTGTGTATCAGGAGTACACTAATATTTTAAAAATAGCTGATGCTAATTTTAAAGCTCTCTAATCACATTTTATCCTTCATATAAATGAAACTGAAGATTAATGTGAAAAAAATGTGAAAACCACTTTGTATTTGTGCTTATTTAGTCCTAGCAGCTCAGGGTGCTTTTTAAAGAAAGGACAATATTTCCTTTGTCTTTTGTTTCTATATAAGTAATAATAAGCAAAATTAATATGATTCAACCCTATTAAACAATCTGACATGTTCCAGTTTTCATCCTCCAACAAATTTTAGATCATGTAAACCAAAGGATATACATTATTTGTACATACTTTGCAAGTGACTGTAAAACAATACTATTCTTAAGTAGATAGTAACTCTATGGAGTTAGAGAATGTTAGTTTCTCTGATAGTGAAAGACTTCAGTAGCCTATAGATTCAGGTATTTTTAATTCCTTAGTGGCTGATTTGGCTATCTGAGGAAAATCTAAACACTTTTGCTAGTGTTGATGTCTCATGAAGTGGAACTACAAGTAATGTTTTGTTTTATGACGTGTACCAATTTGGAAAACTTCCAAGTAATGAAGAAGTGTATCAAAACAGGGATTCTTTGTCCTGAAAAAATTCAGCCAAGTCTGAAGAATGGTGAGAAACATTCTTCTGAGAGGTGAAAGCTACTGAAAGAGAAAAAGAGAATATTAAATGTTTGATTATTTTGCAGAGGGGTTTCATCTGATTTATGTTTGTTACTACTTCCAGTAATTGTAAATTTGTGTTTTAATGACTATAATTAATAACTGAGCTCATGTTTTTCCAAACATACATGAATTTTTGGTCAGTATCACACTAATTTGCTATATACCCTCTGTCTGCAGAAAGATTTATAATATTTCATTACACCTATGGAGAAAATGCTGATTAAGTCCTCCCAAAGGGGACAAGTTTCATTTACAAGGAATTATATGACATATAACAAAGGAATAAAATAGCTGTTCCAAAATGAAGCCCGAGATTGTATGGCAGACAGAAGGTCACTACCCCAATGGGTATACAGAGCAAAGAAAAAAAAGAAAATAAGAGGAATAAGTATCAGGAAATTTCTTTTTAGAAAAATAACCTTATTTGTCCCTCTACTCCTCCTCAAAATTCCCACAGATTTGTTCTGAAATGTCTAAACCCCACACTTATTAAAAGAAAAATTAAATGAAATGCTGAAGAAGAACTATTTCAGTGTTATTAGTATAATATAAGAATAAAGTAGTAAATTTTGTTGTGGAAATAGTTATCCAGGAAAAAGCACTTGACTTGAATAAAACATCACCAAAAAAGTTTGTTGAATCTTTAAGTATATTAATTAATAAATATATTATGAAATATGAATAAATGAAAAAATACAAATTCTCACAGTAATGAAGCAAAAAAACCGTGTTACACATCAGGTAACAAAAAATATATACCAATACTGATGTTTTAGAAAGAAATTTTCAAAACAGAAAATTATTCTTTTTCAAATAGTCCCCACAACATATAGTCATGTGGCATTGCACATGGGAAAGATATAGTATAGGAGTTCATGGGCATGGGCATCATCAAAAAAACCTGAGAATCATTATTAAAGACATACTAAGGATAATGAGGGGTAGTACGTGTCTTAGGAGTAAAATGGAGCAGAGGATGACAAGGAGAGTAAGATTTTCTACTTGCAAATATAACTCTATCATTTCCAAAGAATAATATGAATTCCTATTTATTCCAACTAGCTTAAATAGAAAAGGGAAAAAAAAAAAAAGGACTCTGATAATTAATTTCAGGAAACCAGAAAGTATATACTGTCTTAATGTTCTAAGAAAATTGTATATTTCTCATCCTAGAAAAAAAAGAATACGTATTTTCCCAGTGACTTCTTCCCTTGCCCCAAACCAGCTATTCAAGATAATTAGTGCACAGAGTAATTGAAGACTATAAATGTTTATAGCCAGGGAGGTAAACAAGCAATTAGTGATAGCACAGGTGTGAAAGGAAGTTAAGTGAACTTACGGGAGAGCTATGCTGGAAGTATAGAGTCTGTGTTTGCCTTAAAATATAACAGTGTATTTAGGGAGATCTAGAAGAAAACCCAAACATGCATGCACAAAAACCCCCAAACAAGCAAATAACCAAGGCAAGGCTGAAAGAGTCAGGAAGGAATTTGGATTTAAGATTGTCTCAATAAGGCAGTGTGCCCTTCAGGAAACAACTTAGGTCTGACAAAAAGCAGCATAAATAAAATCAAGTGTGAAGGCTGTCGCAGAAACTTAGTCTTGATTGTGCTGATATTTCAGATGCACAAAGACATCAACCATTAATGAAGGTTAACTTATCAAGCCTCTGGCACCCTAAAAGAAGTGTGGTGTTATTTTGTAGAGATAATTACTGTTCTAAGACAAGAGCCAGGAATGGATTTTCTGTTCCTTCTCTCTGTCTACAAGATGGGACATCTAGTGTCTTTCTGGAGGCACAGGAATTGCCTTTTCAAAAATAACAAAATGAGTGTATTTTTATTGGCCTGGAGGAAATAATGGATTAGATCTGGGTGGCAATCACAGGTAGGCAGAGCTTCCCAGAAATCTAGTAGGTTTGGTTCCTTATTGTGTAGAAGGATTAGAGAAGATCCCTCCACTTTCACAGAATTTGTGATCTTCTGTTTAATATTATCACAGACAAAACATCTGTAACATAGAGCCTTCATACACATCAAGAATCTCACAGATACATGCCTGGTAAACTGCTAAATGACCTATCTTGGTATTAAGCTTGACATAGAAAAGGATTTTTTTTTTTTTTTTAAATTCATAAAGCTAACTCTTGAGTTTTAATTAAATATTTTTAATGTGTCATTAATTTAGCTAGTTTATATAAAACACTGAAGAAAACAAACAAAAAAAGTGTACTGCACACGGAAGGAAGGAGGAAGGAAGGTTTCTTTCTAAATAGTTAACATGCATGTATTATTTATTTAAAGCACTATTCAGATGAACAATGTTCATCTGATGAAATGATGAAATGTATACAGCTATTTCAGACAGAGTAGAATATTAATTTGGATATATATTTTCAAATGTATCTGTTTTGATTTGCAAAGATTCTGCATATATAACAAAATACTCAATTCAATCAATATCTTCAGTATGCATCTTCAGCAAACTGTGAGATAGTAAACTAAGAGCAATTATCTATACTAACTTTAAACTTTGTTTCTTCAACTTTTTTTATTATAAGAGAAAACTAAGAAAGTTAAATGGGTTTTAATACTATAATGAAATTCTCATTAAGTATTTTCTGTAACTATTTATTAAACTGTTATAAGAAAAAATATATTAGACATAATTTTATGCCTTCAGACTAATCACATTCCAATTAAAATTAAGCATTTAGAAGACATTTAATCTCTACAGCTACTTTATGAGCAGCTTATGTTGCAATATATGCTTCACTATGCTGGTCCTGGCAGAACTACTTCACTTCACATGCCCCAGAGGTAGCCTGAGGCAAAAACTCTTGCTTATCCCTCTGCTGTTATAATCCTTTTCCTATATATGACCTACTGTGAGCTACTTGAATGTACCTGGCTCCAGGTATTCCAGTTGCTTGTTCACACATTTTTGAGCAATACTGCTTTATTGTCAAGTCCAGCTAAATGAAGCTTTATATGGGGAAGATTCATTAGTCTCCTTTATTAGGTAAATGATTGACTGCATTAAGAACCTAGAATGAAACTTTATAGCTTGCAATACTTGAAGACAGGAAAAGTGGAACAGCTGTTATAAACAGCCATGCCAGATTTAGTGCAATGAAATAAAAATCTGGACCGAGAAGGGGAGGAAATAAGGTCACTTTCTCCTCTAATACAATATATATTATGTAGTAAATAATCTGTTTAAGTGAATGTAGCATTGGGGAAATTACAAGATAGAAACTTTCTAGATAATTTCTAGCTTGTCTTTCTGAAGTAGTCAGCAAAACCAAATAGACTGAGAAATTTAGCAATCAAACAGAAAACCTTTTTCTAGAATGCTAAGATGTGGAAAAGGAATTAAGTTGAAAAATATTAGAATAATTATGACAGAACACATTTAAATGCAGTGTTATGCAGAAATATTAAAAAATCCTATTATTACTATTATACTTATAGCAAATCAGTGCAAAAATTAACATTTAGAATATGTGCAAGAATATGGTATAAAATTTTCTTTTAGCTACTTCATCAGCTATGACTCAATAATAAAACACAAGTATACTTGAAGTCAATAAATATTTTTTTCAACTAAATAAAATTCTCTGAAAGCACCAAATATTTAATTGTTACTAGTGACAAATGTTTAATTGTTACTTTTTTTCCTTATATGAAGTTACCATGATCAGAAAATTCTGGTGAAATTGGATTAGAAAGTACCTTCAGTGCTCTCTGCATTTTTTCTCTAACATTTTATCAATTAAATACTTCTTAATAACTTCTGCAGCTTTTCTTAAAATGTTCCAGGAATGAACATTCATCAACCTAAATGATTTGTTTTAGTGCCACTAAAATTCTTACATTGCTATTCCTATCTTTAACATAAATCTCCCTCACCATTCTATATGTCCAGTACTTCTTGCCCTAACCTCATTGAATCTGAAGGAAATATCTTCTTTCTCTTTGCCACAAAGTTTTACAAGTTAGAAATCTCCTTAAACATATAGAGTTAACCCAGCTCTTTCAATCTTTCCTCATCATCTAGATATTGAAATCTCAATTAGTTTTTCTTCTCTTGATTTTATCATTACAGTCATAAGAAACATTACCATACCCTGGATAAAACATGCTGGAATTAGAAACAGTGTTCTTGATGGCAAGGATGTTTCCTTCACATGACATCCACCAAATCCAGGATCTAAGGATTTTGCTAAAGCCAGAGTACTAAGCAGCAAATTTAACACATCTTGAACTGTTCTGTAGCACTGAGGTCAGCTGGTACAGAAGACTCTGTGATAACAAAATTAAACCTTCGTATGTGCAAAACAGTGTGGTCACGTGCAAATTGACTTTTGTAAATGGTCAGCCTGTGTCAGCTGCAGAAATTAGCACAGACAGGTTTTAGGAGAGGCATAATTGGCAGTGTCCACAGCTGTGTCACAGTAGTTCTGATAGGTTATCAGTTCAGATGATCCTGTCCCTGTAAACAAACATTTCCTATTACTGTTTAAGTTACTGGTCTATGCCTAGACTATCCTTAAGAAATTATACCAGTCTTCACAAAAATGTATGAAGACCTACCATTATGTCTTATATTACTGCTATATATATACTATATGTAAATATAACTATCTAGACATATAAATATGTATAATGTTTTATCCATAAGTACGTATAACACAATATTGCACCGGGAAAACAAACCAGCAAGACCTTAATCTGTGTGAAAGTGTGGTCCTAAAAAGACAGCTGTGCTAATTACTTCTTGAAATTCCTAAGAAACTGAAGATAACCTTTTGGCTTGTGTTTAATTAATTACCCAATTGCCAGTGAACAAGAATCTGCTTGGGCTGAGAGTTTCCCTTTCTTGGCTCACCGAAATTTTTTGGTCTTCCTTTGGATCATCTTCAGTTAGAAAGGAAATGTTGATTAGTGTGCTGACAGTGTGATAGTGAAAAAAAATAGATGTATTTTTCTCATATTCTCAGGGCTAGAGAGTAATTTGATTTTATATCAGGTAACAAATTTTTCCTAATTTATATTCATAGGATCTATTCTTCCTTTTGTTAAGATGAAGCAGAGACATCTACAGCTCCTGAAGTCCCTGATATTTCAGAGGGCAAACCATTGCTTCCTGATCTAATCTTTAGCACTACCTGTTTTCCCTCGACTATTGGTTCTCATGTACTAAACATCCTAAGTACTATGGGGCTATGATTTAGTAATTGTCTGTATGGGAAACAGAGCAAGAACATGTGAGTATATGGACTCTTGTAAAGTTCTATTTCATCAATGGGAATTTTAGCTGTCCCTCTTAGGTTTGTGTTTCTACATATGTTGCTTTTGTTCTGAAATGTGATAAGACTTCATGAAATATCTTGGGATATCTCTGTCTCACAAGTAAGGACAGTTATTTTTTTCTTCTCTATTTTTCTGGTTCCATCATCTAGAGTTCCATAAAGAGGATTTATGCAGATCTTACTTGTTATGGTGTCTATGCTGACAGAGTGCAAGTGTGACATTAAAAAAAAAAACAAAAATTAACAGTGGTACAGAGATACTCAGATGCTGTCCAATTACAAAGGGCCAATTAATTTTCTGGAACAAATCTTTTAAATATCAAGAGTGTTCTTGCTCCTTTTATGTAGGAAAATATTCACCATACATTTCCAACACTTACTTTTGCTTGACTCTGAGTCAGAAGTCCTATACCTGAAGCAAAAAAGTCCCAAAGTTTTTCCCAGGAACACCATACATTTAAATAAAAAATGCTGGAAGAGTTTTAATAAAAATAGTTTTATCATGGGATAGCTTCTCCTGCTGGGAAATAATGTTGTCAAAATAAACACATGGGTTACTTTAAATCCTCCTTTTATGGTTTGCAATATGTGACCAACTACCTTTTAAAAGTTCCACCAGAGCATCTGCTCCTAAAATTCTATATTCTGGTTTTTTACAGACAAGATAGATATTTGGGACATTGATAAAGTAGATAGAATAAAAATTACTAAACTAGACCTTTCAAAAAGAGGCAGGTGATATTTTCCACAGCTACTTTCACAGGCAATTTTAGTAAGTAACTTGCAATGTCAGAGAGTCTGTTTCTACTCTATTTTAATAACCACAGTCACCTGACACCTATCAATTGAATATTATCTGGTTACAATAGGTCAGCTAATTATCCTGGTCATTAACCTTTAAGAGTACAGAGGCTATGATAATCAATGCCACCCTTGGTGTGTGCCACATCATCTAATGAGTCTGTGTCAGAAAATGAACTCTTTCACTTCCCAGTGGTGCAGTTTTTCATCATTAACTTTCTTAGTCATTTGGTTTCTTAAAAGAATATGTGAAAAACTGCCACCTGGCATGAATCAGCTTATTAAAAGGAATGCATAAAATAAAATTGCCTACTGAAGATGGAATAAAGGAAACAAAATTTCCAAAAAGCTGTATGAATCATGGTACAATTTGAAAACATTGGGAAGTTTTAAGAGTCATAAAAGTGGTAGAAAGTAGTGATCAGTAAAATATAAGGAAAAATCTGCTGAATCTAAAGCGTTTATAGTTAAATGGAAGACCCTATCAGACCCTATCTATAAACAGAATGGAGAGTAGCAGTTTAGGAAATGTAATTAATTTACCCCAACAAATTTTTAAGTACATTTTTTGTTTCAGTTTCATGTAAGTCATAAGAAGATAATAATCTCCATCACATGAAGAATATATAACACTAGAGCATGCAAAGTGATGAAGGGCAAGGTGTGCATATGAATCTTACTTAATAAATGGTTAAAATTAAGCATGTTGTATCAGGTCATTATCTAAATCAAATCATAATCAAAAGAGTGATAGAGAAAGGCTTATCCAGGACACTGTTCATCCTCTGTATTTTACAGTCAGGTGAACTACTCTTGGAAAATACATATTTCTTTCAACTGTCGTTTGATTTTACTCAACTCTTACTGTCAATGTCTATTTCTCAAAGAGCTTAAGCCCTTTGGGAATATGAATCCCTGCTACACATGAAATGATGGCTACTGCCAGCAAAGTGAAACCTGAGCAGGGGACATTTTTCAACATTTTCCATAGTGTCAGAGCCTTAAAATGTTTTTTTTTTGACTCTGTGGACTGATAATGTTCTTTTAGTAGGCAGATAGTACCAGAATTGTGATCCTGAAAAATATGTACATAAAGTCAAGTAGTGGACATTGCACTTTCCAGGGAAAGGCATGGGCTACTGTGCTGTCCTTCCTGCTTCCTGACCAAAAGCCATATTATGTCAGTGTTGACATGGAGTCCAAGACAGCATTGGAAAGTCCATCTACCTTCTGAAGTCATGCTATGGATCATGACACCCTCAAAAGTGATGCAACTCTATCTATGAAGAAACACTTCTTCACAGAGAACTCTCTTGCAGTGATGACTGAAAGACTGGGAATGACATTATTCCTCAAACAAGGAATGAATATAACAAAATATTTTATGTGGAAGCCAGTGAGGATAAAGGAGCTGCCACTGATCTAAATCTCAGCATGGTTTGCTTAGGAGGCAGGAATCACAGTGCATTGGTTACTGAGCAGTTGTGTGAGTATGCAGAGTGTGGAACAATGTTAAAAGAACTGTGATTGATTGCAGTAGAAGCTCAGCTTGATCTGTGCCTGGACCCTTGATTCCTCTTACTCCCTATTGCTGTACCACAAAATTTCACATTCCAGTAACTTTCCAACAACAGCTTTAATTTTATTAAGGAAGCACCAGTGGCAGGAGAGTGCTTCTAAAATCAGTAATAATTTTTATACACGATATATAAAAAGAAGCTAAGTAGCAAGTTTCTTAAGGTCTTCTTTTTGGTCTTATTCTGAGCAAATGACTTACAGCCCTTAATCTTGATTCATGACTCCTAATTTGTCACTCCTGATTTCTAGTATATGAGCAGAGGTAGGACCTTGAAACAGATCTGTCTTTTCATGATAGAAAAAAATATTTTTTGACACTTTTCTCAATAATTTTAATGATTCTATGTTTTAGAAATATCATTGCTGTATATATATGTAAACCACCTGAAAACAGAGAGGCAAGGCACAAATACATCCATTTTGATTAAAAATATAAAAACTTCTAGTTACTGTTTTGCAAAGCTAAATTATTTACAACTGAAATGTTTATTGTGTGAAATTAGTTGAATTGGCAAAATGTTATTAACTACTAGAAATGCAAATCAGCAAAGGACAGCAAATAAATCAGAAAAACATCTGATGGAAATCTAGGCATAGAGCTGTATTTAAAGATTGCATCATACATTAACAAACTGAACAAGCAAGAACAAGTTGTGAAATACATGCTTTTTACAGAAGAAGAAAGCCCCAGCAAACAAACAAAAAATATGGACTTGGGCCAAACTCCAAACACAGCTATTATGGGATTTGATTTAAATATATTTTGCGAGATTAACATGACAAAGAATAGTGTACAGTTTATGAAAAGATGTGTAAAAGTATCACCATAGAAACTTGTCTGAGAAAATCAGGATCTCTCTTCAAACTCTGGCATAAATTTGTGTAATTCAACTTATGTGAATGCAGATCTTTCACAGAGAAACACAGAAAACTTCATTAGTATGGGGAAGAAAAGGAGATGAATTTAAAGAATAAAATTAAGCTTTGCAGGAAACAATCTAGACTGTAAGATAGGTACCCATCTGTTATTTAAGATAAGACTAACACTGCCACAATCTATTCAATGATGCAATTGTTAAGGAAAAAATAAAATATTTTCATGATCAGTATAAAGCAAAATATTTTAAAGGATTCTTTTACAATCCTTAGGTGTGTACTAAGGAAACAGAAGGGTGTTTTACTTTCCAGTTATTACCCCTTGTCTGTCAGAGCTGAAACATTTTGGTGAATTCAGGGATGCAGTTTTAGCTGTGACTTCAACTAAAAAGTCATTTAAAGGTTTTAGACACAAAGCAGAATGTAAGTGTTGGAGTTCTCTTTCAAAATATGCTTTGTTTTCTGCTCAGTTGTGTTTAAATTACAGCTCCTTGGCTCCCTCCTTTCTTATGAAAGCTGAAATTATATGCATCTCCCTAGAAGGGCTGTCAAAGGCTGTAAAGTTTGTATCCTGACTCTCTGCCTCTGGTAACTGTAATAAAAATGAGGTGAAACCAAGCATAAAAAGTATCCTAGAAACAAATGGTCACCTTCCTTTGCAGCTTATTGGCAAATTCAGCGGGAACATGACTTTACCCAGGAGGCAAAATGTGGAGCTGACAATAATCATAGGGCTGAAATACTCCTTTTCCACATCTGCCTCAAATTAGATTAGCTTGTTTCAAGGTGAATTTCCTTTTAGAAATAATTTCTTCTGAAAATCTTTATGTTTTTACTTTCTTACTCCTATAGGTAAAGTGATAAGAGTAATATAAAAAAAATTCTCGTCATCTTAATTTATTAATTGTTTTACCACTTGATTAATTAATAAAAGGAGTTTTTACTCAGACACATTTCACATTATTGTCTCAACTCTCTTGCTTTCTACTTATTTATTAGACATTCATGACACTATGTTTCATTCTCTCAAAATTATTTCTTAAGCTTCTGCCTCTTCTACTGCTTCAATCCAAATTGTATTTATCATATTTACACAGCACCTACAGTCTAATTCACAGTCTAGAAAGTGCATCTCTGTCATATTTCTGACAAGGGCCATATTTTTGACTTCCTCATCAACTTCCTGAACCAAAACAACCAATATATACAGTTTTGCAGAATTGGTGAGGCTTTCATGCTTATTTACCTGCTTGAAAGTCTAGGGATTTGCATTAATTACCCCCAGCTTTGATAAAACAGCCTTTTCCTGAATTTATGCATCCATAATGCTGTTCATCTCAGTGTTATGGTCTTTGAAGTTTCCAAGCTTCCAAAGACTTTCATCTGTCACAAATGGAAATGAGCTTGTTCTGATGGGGCTAGGTTGCAGTGGCATAACTCCATCAGTGGAAAATTTACTCCTTGATATTTGAAATATTAGCAACAATTATCTGTCATATAGATTTAATCACAGTATATTGTAACTAATAAACTGCAGAAGAAGCATGAATAGCTAAAAATTTACTTCAAAGGTGGAAAAGTAAGAATTCTTTTATGATCTCTATGGCTTTCTATGTTTTGTCTAAAGAACAAATACAAATATTAATAATTTTTTTTTTCTCATCAGAGAAAAAGTGTTTTGCGGGTATTTTAGGTATTGCTACAGCTTATAACAAGGTGTTTGAGGGTATTATTCATGAATGACTAGTAGATAAGAAGGTAGTTCAAACATAATGAAGCTCATGAATAATTCAAAACAGGAAAGTCAGAATTTAAAAGCCTTGTGAAGCTAGGATCCTGCTGGCCAACTCAATCTAGTTGGTGCTCAATGAGTTCTAAAGATCCTTTTAAACTCAGATATGAAATCTTTGAATATGTTATGCATCATATAAAATCAAAGACTCAATTATGAGTCTCTGAATCTCAGATATGAATCTCTGAATTGATATGAATCTCAGATATGAATCTTAGATATGAATCTCCAATCCCTGACTTAGTACATTAAGCCAATATATGGCTCAAATAATTCTTGATATCAAAGAGAGGGAAGGTGACTCTTCTGATATGCTGTTAAAGAGAACTTTGTAGACCATTTTCACATCTTGGTGCAGAAAATGAAAACAAATAGTGTGTATATGAATAAACCTGGTATACTGAAGAAAAACACAAGACATTTTTGTGCATGCCTCACGGATTCATTAGTCTTTAAAGAATCAATAATACTGTACATGAAGATACTTCCAAAAATCTTTCAGGAAGGTCTCACAGCAATTGCTCCTAAAAAATAAAATTCTAATGAGCTGTTGTGGTTCTGCTGCAGGCAGCAGCTCAGGCCGATGCAAACATTAGGTAACTCCCCACAGTGGGTGGGGGGAAAATTGGAAATTTAGAAGTGTGAAAATTCATGAGATGAGATAGAGAGATCTTAATGTGTAAAGGAAAAGGTGTGCATACAAGGAAAAGCAAAACAAGGAATTCTTTCACCACTTCCAGTGGGTGAGCAGACATTCATCCATCTCCAGAAAAGCCCGGCTCCATCATGCAGGGCGGTGACTTAAGACAAATGCCATAACTCTGAACACTCTTCCTCCTTATTTCTCATTTTTTATTGCCTCAGCTCTTATGGCTGAGTATGACATCGTATGGTATGGGATATCCCTTTGGTCAGTGAGAGTCAGCTGTCCCACCTCTGTTCCCTCCCAAACTCTCATGCAATCCCACCCTGCTTGCTTTCAGGGCAGCCTGCAAAGCACTTGACAAACACTTCAAACAAGATGCTGTATATGCACTTCTATGAAGAAAATTGGCTCTGTCCCAGTCAAAGTGAGTGCAGGAGCTAAGAGATATGATCCTTTTGTGCCTCAGCAACCCAAGAATAAGGAAACAAGAATAAAACCAAGAAGATATTAATTTTCAGTGTAGTTCCAGTGCTGGAACCCTACCAGAATACCTGCAGAGACTCATGCTTAGTATATTCATCACAGATAGAAGAAAAAGGATAAGCAGTGAGGGTTAAAATTTGTACATGACATAAAATTTCATACAATGTTGTGATCACTGGCTTAAATCTGGCTGCAGAAGTGAAGGAATATTTCATAATGTTGAATGACAACAAAATAAAGGAAATTTAGTGTTGAAAACTAGGGTTAGTATGAGAAAAAAAGGATGAATTATGACATGGAACAGGGCACAGATTTAGTTTGGAATTTTTAGGAAAAATCCTGGTAGGAATGGGTATGAGAATTCTGTGCAAAAAAGAGTGGAAATTGAATACCAAATTATTATGTACCTGTTATAATTAAAGCAACAACAAAAATGGATGGCTGAAATTACCAAGCAATAAATTTAGAGCAAACAAAATTGGTTAACTTGTGTATGACACATAATTATGTTGTGGAACTCATGAATTCAGACAATAGAACTGCAAAGAGATTTTTGAAAGGACTAGGAAACTCAGAGAAAAGAACTCATTGTTATCTATTTAGAAACATGGTAAGGTATAATCTTTGTTTCAAGAGGTGTTTTACACATTGATTGTTGTAGCTGGAAGACCGTATCTGTCAAAAACCCTATAATTGAATCAGTCATTGAGTACGTCTGTGATCTATAACAGTATTTGCTTCGGTTCTTAGTACCTTTTACTTTAATTTCCCCTTCAGATTTCTAACAAAAAAAAAATTAACTAGATGGAATGAAGCTTTATTGGCAGACAGTAGAGCAGTTGAGTTTTTAGAGAAGAGAAGCATGGAATATTAAGTGGAGAAGTGGAACAATACTTGTTGTCAGTACTAGAAAGTTTCAATTTGACAACCCTTTTAGTGAAGGAATTTTTCTTAATATCTAATCTAAACCTCCCTTAGCACAACCTGAGACCTCTTCTTCTTGCTCTATTGCTTTTTACCTTAGAGAAGGGATAAACCCCCAGTTTCCTGCATGCTTCTTTCAAGTACTTGTAGAGAACAATAAGGTCTTCCTGATCCTCCAGTTCTCCAGGACAAGCAATCCCAGCTCCCTCAGCCACTCCTCATAAAACTTATACTCCAGACCCTTCATCAGCTTCATTGCCCTTGGTAGGCATTCTAGTTGTCTGAGTCATCCCACCAGATTTCCATGATGGTAATTATGTCATAGTTTTCCTGCTGTGCATGGCAATGTCAGAATAGGAAAAATTATGAGAATCACCGTTCATCATCACAAAGTTCTAGAAGCCCCTCCTAACATAAATTAGGAATTGCTGCCCATCTAGTGAGTCATATTAAGATTTAGGGCATTGTCTATCAGGGAATTATTTCTGATTTATACATGGTTATTCAAGAAAATAAAGTTAGATCAAATTGTATATTATATTTAAAGGCTAGAAAATAAGGAATGAAATAGAACAATCTGAGCAAGAGAAATGGAAAAATGTAAGTAGAACATAAGAAGAAGTGTAAGACAAATTATTTTCCATGTCTAATCTTAATAAAAATCCACTCAGTAAAATGAATAGGTAATAGTTTATGTGTAGCTGTATGAAGGTGTAAAGATTTATTCAGATTAATAGCTTTTTCTGTTTTTTTTCCCTTTGTTACTTTTTCAAGAACTCAGGTAACACATTATTTTATATGCAGGATCATTGTAACTAAATATGAGTCCATATATATGCACATATTTACCACTCTTTCAGAATCTTTTGGTAGCCTTTAGAAGTCCAAAAGTTTGGCAGCTGAAGATACTGTCAGATGTGGTCATTGTTACAGATGAGTGGTTCAACTTTATTCAGAGCAAAGAGGTGTCACTGTGTTGCCTAAAGAGAAACTCAGAGGATCAATCATGTCTCAAAAACTTCTGAATCCAGGGAAAAATTAAACTGTACATTGGTTTACACTGCGTAAATATAAATCACTCAAAATATCATCACAGAACTAAGCTGAGAATGGCATCCATGCCTGACCCTTAAACGTGGGCCTGAATTAGGATCAAAAAATCAATTATTCCCTTCAGTCCCATTCAGCACTGCCTTTGAAATCTCAATGAGTTGAAATCTTAATGCTATACCCATCTAAAATCTTTAATTCTCTATGTGAATGAAATCTAGATAATTGATACAAAGGACATTGCCAGTGATAAAATATTGATATTCAAGGACAGCGCTTAACAGATAATGGTTCTTGTGATAATCCCAAGGGAGAAAATTGTATTCTGCTGAAAGAATGTGATTGGAAGGAATATTCAAGAATATAATTACAAGTAGGTTATTAGCTATAATTTTAACTTAAACCCTAGATAGGCTAAATCTTTTTGGCTTTAAATTTCTTCATGGTACTTCTGTAGTACAGGAGATGCATAGTCACAGAGCAACAAGCTGGAAGGGACCTTTAAAGTCCATCTAGTCAAAAACGCTGTTGAAATCAAGGTCATCCTATACCACAGATTTTAAAACCTTTTCAACTTACGTTTTTAATCTTTAGTTATATGGTTTGAGGAATCCCACAACATCTCTGGGGAAAGTGATCCGCTCTTTGCTATTATGGCAGAAAAAAAACAAAAAGGAAAAAAGAAAAAATCTTACTATGTATTCAGAGCTTATTTTCTTGCATTTTTTGTAAGTTCCCAAATTTTCTAGCACTGGTCACTGCTGAGAACAAACTGTCTCTCCTTTCTTCATAGTGTTTTTTGAGTCCATAGCTTACCAAATTGGCTGTAAGGTTTGTATGCAAGATCTCATCAAGGATCCTAGTTAAATCAATATGTACAGCACCTATTTCTCTTCCATTTAGAGGAAAGCCAGGAATCTCACCAGGAAGAGAAAAGAAACTGGTCAGACATTTTATGCTCTTGCTAATTCCTTTATCTCTGTTCCCAATTAAAATCTTCATGTGCCTGTTTCCAGGTGGATTTTATCCTTAGCTTTTCCAGGTGCCTTCATCAGCCATCATCAGGCTGATGATCCTCCAAATAGACCTTCTTGTTGTTCTCAAAACTGGTCTTGGTGTTGCCTTTTTACAGTCATTGGAGGGATCCTCTGATTGTCATGTCCTGTCAAAAATGTAGAGAGTAGACACACAGTGACATCACCCAGCTTCATCAACAACTTCACACATATCTGATCCCATAGGGTTGCAAAGTGTTCAATTTGCTGAAGCTGCATAGATATCTGTGACTACAAAAGTATAAAAGTACACCTCTAGGTATTTTTTTATTAATATATTTTGGTGATATTCACACACTCTCTCTTACAGCACTGTGATAATTGACTAATATTAATTACTTGGATTCCTTTCATAACAGAACATGAGGCACTCTTAGAGAAGTCAGTTCTATTATTGACAGGGCTGACCTGGAGTGATAAAGGAAAACAGTGTGGGGAAAGAAAAAATTTATGAACAACTCTAGATTTTCCTAAAGGAAACACTGGAAGCAAACCCATGCCTATTCACCTGTTTATCCACATGCCTACAACTGTGAGATAAGTTAGGTAAGAGAAAATTTATTTCTGTCTCAGGAAGAAAATTTTTTCCTGTTGCTACCTCTCTATGTTGACCAGAATTAATTCAGCAGTTACTGCTCATCTGAAACCTCTCTGAATGCTACTAGGTATTGTGCTGACAGTCAAACTCCCTACTTTCAAGAACAATAGCTTCCTAAAGATATATCAGTTTAATATTTTCTCAAAATGTTGTTCCAAGGGGTCAGTTTAAATAATGAGAGACATTAGTGTAGTTATGTTAGAATGACAGAATAAAAATAAAAATTATTATTTTGATACATCTGAAATATATCATTAGTAATATGCAAAATATACATGCAGGAATTATATGTTTTTATTTTGGTTTTAAGTTTTAATTATGATTAATTAATGGGAAATTGAACATAGGAGAGAGATAAATAAAATAATAAATATATTAAAAAAAACCAAACCCTTGCCTATTGTCATGTTATTTGAATGAATTTAGTAATGGTGTTTGAAAGAACAGACTAATAGGGATTTTGGAGAAAATATTTTGGAATTATACTGTTACTAGGATAATGGAAGATTGCAATATGGCTCAAACTCTCAGTAGAGATGCAGATGTAGTCAAACACAGACAAGTTAGTGCCCTATCTTGCGTACAAGCATAAAGAAGAAAAAGCACCAGGAAATACTCACTATGTCAAATTGCCAGCTTTCTGAACAGAGAAGAACAAAGGCATCAGGATTCCAAAGAAACTGCTTTCAAAGCAACTATTTGTTGGTAAATTTCCTGACTTTTGCTCTCAATATGTGTCAGCATCACTTTGATATAAACATCAGAGCACAGCCTCAAGCCAAGTTCTTCCCCCATGGACTGAACCTCAGGGGGTTGCCAGTCTGTATGTTAACACATATAGTAACCCCACCACTGTATGGAAAACTTCTTGTATGGAAAATATGGATGTATGAAACTTGAAATGCACTACAGCACAAGAATGACAGGTATCCCGTGAAGCCTACTGTGCCCACTGAAACTTCTAATGCTCCTAAAAGAAAATGCCCATGGTTATGGGAATTTAAATTTTTTTTTGTAACAGGATCAAGTACCTGAGGTATAACCCCATGCCTCTCTAAACTGATGCCTGTCTTCTACAAAAGTAGCAATATCAATTAGATGGTGACATAAAAAATGGTGGGGGTTTTCCACATTTTGAGATTAAGCTTGGTGAATTTAAAGTATAACACATTTTATTCTAGAGAAATTGCACAGAATTTCTCACAGAAATTTTTTTCACAGAGTCACAGAACGGTGAAGTTGGAAGTGACCACAGTGGGTCATCTGGTCCAAGCTCCGTGTTTAAGTAGGATCATCCCAGAGCACATTTCACAGGATTGCATCTAAACAGTTCTCGATAAACTCCAGAAAGGGAGGCTCCTCAGCCTCTCTGGGCAGTCTGTTCCAGTGCTCGGTCACCTACACAGTAAACAAATCCATCCTCATATTCAGGTCGAACTTCCTGTGCATCAGTCTCTGCCCTTTGCCTCTCGTCCTATTGCGCGGCACCACCGAGCAGAGCCTGGCTCCATCCTCTTGACTCTCTCCCTTCAATACTTATAGATACTGACAAGCTCCCCTCTCAGTTGTTTCTTCTCAGGGCTGAACCAGCCCTATTTACTCAGCCTTTCCTTGTAAGAGAGATGCTCCAAGATTTTCTTGTGCATAGAAGTGTTGATGGTATGGGTAAGGAAGCTGCAGATAAATAAGTATTTCTAAATGAAACTGTTTGGGGTTTTTATTATTTGTTGAGGTTAATATTTTTTATATATTTCAGACCCCACGTAATGTTTAAATCTTCTGAATAAATTGTTTCCTTCATAATGTTTTATTTTTCCCCAAAAATGGCAGGCTTACCTTTGATCAATAGATTTTTTTCTAGCAATTTCAGATGGCTAAAGGTCTGAATGTAGACTTTAGGGTAATGGATTAAATTGTGCCATAGATTTTCCTCTGCTTTATCGATTTTAATCAATTATAAGAGCTTTTTCCACTTTTTGAATTTTTTTTTTAAAGAACTTGTGTCTGACTTTTTACAATTCAAGAGTCCACAAAGTACTAAATGTTTTCTTTTCTGCTTAAAAATAAAATCAGATCATTATTATTGATTATATATTTAGGCACTTACAACTATTTAATTAATTCATACTTCATATTTAACAAGGACTCTGTAGGTTAGGTGCTCAGAAGAGCTAAAGCAAACAGCAGCTCTCCACAAAAATAGGAAGTAATATTTGATTTTCTTCAGTTCAAGCTATTAATTTGACTTATTAATGCAGTGAGTGAGACAAGTAAAGGGTGATGACGGAGTTCCCTTTATCAGTGAGCAATAATTGTCTTTGAGATAGGACCTGAACTATCAAAAACCAGAATTAATAATCTGATTGAAAGAATCATGAAAGTTTAAGGGCTACATAGGAAATGCAAAGAATAACATGGAGAATCCACAGAGAATCCTCAGCCTAAACAGGCAGATTTTATTCATTCCACTAAGAACCCGGGACATACTTAAATTCTATGATGACTTAAGACCTCACTGATTTACTGCAAATGGTATATCAGAGGTGATATAAAATGATAAAATGAAATCAAAATCAGAACTGGTTAATAAATTAAGAAAAACAGCATGTGTTTATTTGTTGTTAATATTTTCTTTGGCACTGTATAGAATGAATGTGTTGTGTATATGCTGTTCTACATTGCAGATTTTCAAGGGCACTTTTAAATTCAGTCACATCAGTATAGCTTGGAAAGCAAGCTGGAAACATTTCCCATTCAACAAATTAATTCTCAAAACAAATTGTTTCCTCACCATTACAAGGAATCTCAAAAAGCTTGTTATAAATGTTTTGTACGCAACAATGGCACCAAATAAAAGCATAATATATTTAACTCATTCTATTCTGCCTATTTAGTGTGTCAAACAATATACTGAGATACAAACAAACCTCTGATTTTTCAACACCCTAACAAAGCAGATTCTCTTTTTGTGTCTGAAAACACAGAATCAAGATTTGACTCATCTGTATGGGGCTTGGCTTTTAATTTTGGAAAGATCATTATACCATTAAAAAATTAGTAGCACTTTTACAAGCAGAAAACACAAATTCAACTCTTCCAAAATAATGTAAACATATATCTTTTAGCTAGCTAAATCATAGAAAATTGGGTTTTAGAAAACACATTTCTAAAAGACAATTTGTATCCGACATTATCCAGTGGTTTAGCTGGAAACTTCTTACAATTATTTCTCAGAGCATTTAAAATAGCTCTCCAAATATATGTGTGGTTATCTGAAACACTTTTTTAAGTGTCATGCAGAAGTGGAGGTAGGGACAAATGTCGTCTGGGAAGATGAGAACTCTAGGACTCAGTTTGGTATCTGGAGGGAAAAATAGCAATAGGGATGAAAAACAGAAGGAAATGTAGAGTGCTGCAGGTGGATAACGAGGTGGATGTCTTGTTCTGTCTGTTTTTCAGTACGTGCTCTGTGGTTCTGAAGACTGTTACCCACTAAGAGACAGAGTGCAGAAGTACAGAGATAAGTATAGATATTAGTATTATTCTATTACCATATACTGATTAGAAAAGGATATATAAGGTTCAAAAACCATTTCATTTAACAAGTATTTTGGTTCTTTAATATATGGTTGACTCTGAGGCATTACTGATTGGAATACTTTAGCATAGAGTTAGCATGGGAATTCTCAGAACCAAATTTAGTGCCTTGATTTCCTGTACCATGCATAGAAAGATGTTCTCATCTGAAAAGTTGGTTACAAAAACAGTGTTAGTATGAGTTTTTTCACTGATTCAGGAAGATAAGAAATTCTTCTTTTTGCAGAAACAAATGAGTATAACAGCTCAATTATTGGAGCTACAACAGGTATCTTGGGATGTTTCATATGAGAATAAATGAAGAATCTTGTACATCACTGTTAAAGCCCAGAACAATGAGTGCAGAACTACATAAAGTAGAAGAAGAAGAAAGAAGTACTGAAGAGTGTTAAACACCTTTCTTCGAGGGACATGAATGTCCTGACTTCATTTCCTAGGTCTGCACGCAGTGCTGGACAGTTATTTAACAGCTTAGTTTAGCACGTGAGTGTAATTAAAGAGCAAAGGTATTTCCGCTGAAAAATTACCTACAGAATATGTTGTTGCTTCTTTCAATGACTTTTTCTTGAGCCCATGAGTGTCTTTTGCCACAATAAGGGGTCTTGAAGTTGTTCCCGTGGAGCAAATGACTTAATATTCATTAACTAACAGTAGGGTTGACCCTACATAAGAGCAAAGGTCTGTGTGACAGAAGTCCTGTAGTAAAAACCTCTGTCACTTACTCTTGTCCTTTTGGATATACATTAGTTGAAACAGAACTTGTCACACAAAGACTTCTGAGAGAACTTATGCATGAGGCATGAGTGAACAAAAAGAAGACATTGGTTTTACAGGAGGAGGATGGAGACTGAGTGAAGAGAAGCTGAAATATTTTTGAATGCGTTCCAAGAAGAACTCCCAAGTACCAGTAGTAATTTAAAGATACAAATTAAGTTCCTCTATGTGTTAACATCTTCAATATTATGCTACAGATCAGGAAGATGAGTTTTAAATTACTGCAACCTGGACTTGGGTGCCAGGAGCAAGAGCTAAATAAGTAAGCATCTTTCAAGAGACTTCAGAAATGTTCTGTGCTCAAGGTATATCCTTATTTACCATATTTAATTCAATCTAATCTGCCATGTTTACATAGTTTACATTTTAACCTAGTTTCTATCAAGAACATTTTCAAAGATTTTTCCAACTTGTAGCCAAAATTTCTTTTTGCCTCCGTTCTGTGTCTACAAATAAGAATGGTAATAAAGGTCCATTGAGCTAAGTTCAAACCAAAAATTCATGTTATATATTTATAAAGTACCTTATTTTTGTTTGTCCTCTTCCATTACATATTTTCTCCCATCTTACCAAAACACTGTCATCTATTTGAAGATTCTTAACTGTTAGAAGTGGAAGAACTTAAATATCAGAAATCAGTGGTTTTATCGTAGTTGCTCTAAATTATTACACTTAATTATTTTTTAGCTGTGCTTCATTTTAATTCTCTGTGAAGAAAAATCTTGTTGTGTTTGAGTGCCAGCAAGCATATGGATAATATTTAGATCAATTCCAAAAAAAAAGATATGCAGTAGCTTTTAACTCTCTTTTGCAAATCCCTATATGTGACTCAGGAATAAAAATATTGGAAGAAATTATAGTTTTAATGTAGTGAAATTGACAAAAACCCTGGGGGGCTGCAGGGGTGGGGATGAGGAAGTGATATTTTTCTTCCATGCAAGAAAATTTTTGTCAATGAAAAAAATATCATATTCCCAGGCTTTCTGTGCACATAAACAGGTCAAAGTTTGGCAGAGTTTGTAAGTTTTTATGAACTTCTGACCTTCTTTTTTGGGCCTGAGCAATTTAAGAAAAACTCCTGAAAGATTAGGAGACACATAGCAAGAGTTTGGAAGGGACTGTCTTCTGTTAAGCTGGTTCATCCCAGATGGAAGAGTGGGATCATTGTTTAATTTGTGAAAGAGACCAAGTCTTCTCTAGCAATTGAGAGAACCCCCAGCTATGTTTTCCTGGGAAGCAAAGAAATCAAACAAAGAAACAAAGAAAGGAACAAAAAAAACACCATAAAAAAAATGAAAACAGAGAGAAGGAAAACAGAAAATTAAATGAGAAAACTTAGGTGTGGCTACTTTGAAAACAAAAGAAAATAAAAATATGGGTTATTTGCATGTATTGCATAATTTAAAAATACATGATAGAAAAAATAGACACAGTCTTTTTTACTTTTCAAAATATATAAAAATAAACCAAATTTTACTGGTAAAACATATATAGGATTCATGTTTTATTCCTTTCATTTCAGTTGTGACTCTTTTCCCTTGTGAAATTAAGGTATAATAAAGAAGAAGCTAATATATCGTCTTACAGGTTTTTTACTACATTCTAAGTTAAGATTATTTGTAGGGATTTTCTGTCCTCTGCATTGGAATTAGAGAAATTGATTCTGTTCTCACAATCATAAATGAGGATAGCATTTGGCCTCCCACCTCCTCTGTCACATTGATGCTTAAATAGTAGCTTTTTATGCCAAGCAGACCTGGAATGAATTTTCCTACAGGCAGAGGTTGTAAAGTAAACAACAAAGACGGATCTGTACAAAGAATGGAGGAATCTCATGATCAGGACGGATGAACAACAGTCACTTGAACAGATGTTATTTTACAGACAATAAGTGCTATTAGAGACCAGCGAGACAGAAGAAGGTAAGGGAGACAAAGTGAGGAACAATCAGGCAGAATAGAACTGAGGAAGAGACAGTCTTAACATAACTATGAGAGATTTGAGTACCAAGTTATAAAATATTTCCTGGTATCAGGGCTATAAGTCAGGGGTCTCTCATATGCCTTTAGATGTAGGTTTCTAATTTCAAATTCCTTCTTTCATTTTTTATTTAAAAAATGGGGGTTTTTTTATCAAGACACTGTCAGCCATGAGAGTGATGTAAGCAAAAGGGGAGTTGGAGGCTTGTACAAAGATATGGAGTTTGTTCAATAATGAAACCAGTTACATTTCAACCTTTTTCCTTTTATTCTTTTTTTTTATTATTTATGCCTTTTTTTTCCTGCTGAGATGAAAGAAAAGTTGTGCAGAAAAATTATTACAAAATAAAACTCTTCCTCTCTATTATTTCAATTGTGTCTCTGTGATAAATTTCACAAATAGATAAAGGATAAAACAAGGCATGTTACTTTTTTTTTCATTTTCACATTTGTCCTCATCATACCTATGCTTCATTTTGCTTATTATTTCTACTGATCTTCAACAGGTCACATGTTTTTTCCTGGCATAAAATGCTGTGAATAGGATGCTGCAAATCAAAGTCCTGTGAAGCAGTAGTGCTCTTGATTCCCTGCAGTGTTCAAGGTCAGCAGCAGATGTGTCCTGAAGTTCTGCTCCTTGAATCTTGACCTTCACTGAATGATTCTCTAACGACTTGGGAGGGACATCATAATTAGATAAAATCCTTGCCTATCTTTATTAAAGGGCACCAGATTAAACTCTGCATGTTTGATGAGAAGTGAAGTGATTGTTTTCCCCACGTCAAATGTTTCAGCATGCGTTTTCATTAATGTTTTATCACTTGCATACTGAATTCTGATGCTTTTGAGAGTTTCTAAGAAAGAGAAAAAAGAAAACAACTACTTTCCTTGCAAAACTGAAATTCTTCTTTTGATGGAAATTTTTTCAAGGATAGTCATATTTTGTGTATGTATTCACTGAACACCCTTTTGAAAAAGGTGGAAGTTACCTGAGGAAAGTAATTAAAAATCAGTATTTTAAGTAAACCACAGTAACAGATTACTTCAAGCTTTCTACACAATAGGCCATGTAATGTAATCAAAGCTAAAGTGAATTAAATGCTTTTACTCTTTAAATTGTTCGATAAACCCATTGAGTTACAGATGAGCTTTTGAGGAAGGGATGATAAAATGTTTATTCTGTCACAGCTGAAATGACAAACATCCTGCTGCTCATTTTATTTTGGTAAAAAGATTTACAAAAGCAATTTAGCTCCAGAACACATTGCTGCAGGCACTCATCAGGCAGATCTTTTGCACAGCATGTTATCAGAAGAGCAAGAGGTGAGATGTTAAGTAAAAAGCAGAAAAATGCCCGTGGCATTATCAAATTGGAGAAGAGAGAGCAATTCTTTAGAGGGTGAAACTTGGTAAAAAGTCATAGTCATAGTGATCTCTCAATAGTGAAAGTCAGTCACTAAAAGTCACTTTCAATTTATGTTCATCTTCATTCGCACTCCCTGTATTCTTGGTTTTTTGTGTCTGATTAATGCATCTGTGGGCCAAAACCATCAAGATTCCTTTTGTAACCTATTCATAATCAGTCTGGTATTATATACAGCTTAATATGCCCTTTTTACCCTTTCATCTTGAAAATGCTGGGATGTGTTAAAAATGCCCAAACCTTTAGTAGCCAAGATATTTAAGGTCCCTCGGGTTATTAAAAACAAGAATGTTTTAAGTATTAATAAAAGATTGCTCCAGGGTGGTTACTGTAAAATATACAAAGCAAACAGTCCAACACTAGCATTTCATTGTTAATGCAGTTATTCTTTTCCTATAAGGTCTGTAGGAAACCAAATTCCAAGGGACTGCCTTGGGCCTGTTGCTTTACTGCTCTGTCCCACAGGGAACTTAGATTGCTATGTGCCACAATTTCCAGCTCTCATGTCTATGTCTAGATCTATGTCTTATGTCTTTGCTTGAAAGCAAGCAGCCATACTGAAGAAACCAGCAACTAGCCCGTCAGAGGACAATGTTTTATTGGTGTGCAATCATTGCTTCTTGTACTTTCTGGTCATAGCTGAAATTGGCATATTTTAATGGCTTGAATTTCTTCTGCCTCTTGTGCTGGGTTTCATCACTGTTTGAACAAATGCCTGTCAGTGTACTCTGCCTTCCAGTCTTCACAGTTCTTTTAATTTTTTCATTACATTCTCTTGACTTTTCAGAGATATTTGCCTGCACGTCAACTTTCTCTACTACTTTTGGCAAAATTTGGCTTTCTTGTTAACCACTGATCTATGTTACTTCTCCCAGTCAACCTCGACCTACATGTTCATTTATTATATCTCTGGTTGTCTTTTTTAGCCACAGGCCTTTGCTTTGCCTTTAATACAAGTCTATATAATTTAGGAATACAACTCCAGAGTCATTCCATTCCTTTCAAAAAGGTGCATAAACGCTTTGACCTAACTTCATTGTCCTGGAACTCTACCAGCAAAAAGTGCATGTTCTTTAAGGGGAACAAGTCCAGAATCTCTTATTCATTTAATAGGCATATTCTGTAAAAACCTGATGCAGTCAATTCAAAGACATTTGGCTTTTTTGAGCTCTGGGAAAGATTGTTCCTACTTTTGACCGTCATTTATAACATTCTTGTATTTAGCCATGAAGATTTTGTGAAGCCTGGGGAGGGTTACCTCAGTTACAAATCACTAAAATGGGAAAACAAACAAACAAAAGCCCACTTCCCAATTGGAAAAAAAAAAAAAAAAAAAAAAAATAGTGTTTATGCTAGAGATTTTTAGACATCTGTGATAGAGTAGTAAGAACTATAAAAGAGAATCAGGTAACAAAACCTAATACATATTCACTGTTCAAACTTCTGTCTATTTTTGCTGTGGTTTTTGTGTCTTCAATAATAATTAAAGAAAGAAAACTAATTGTCCAGCATTTCCTACAGTAACCTCACAATTTCTTTACCAAGACATCCCACACAAAAAATACTCTGCTGTACTTAAAAATGGGAGGATGAATGTAAAAGTAGATTAACAAAAGTGAGTTGCAGAAATCTTAATCACCACATATATTCACTGTTTTATAGTCCACCACCACAAATTTGTTCAAGTTCAAATTTGTATTAATTTGCTGTGTGTGTCATACACAGGTATATTAATGTCACAGATCAATGAGAAACCAGCTAAAGGCTGTGAAACATAATGCCTTTACTCTGCAATATTGAACCATGACTGCCTGGAGAAAAGAGATGGATTATTTCTGCATCAGGCTTAAATAAATAAATGTGGAGCTCCTTCAGGTTGTCTGTGGCTGCAGTTTTATCACCTTCACAATGTCACCACAAACACACATTCTCACTCTCTGACCTTTAATAGCTAAAATAAGAATGAAACTACAGTAAGCATTCTTGACCTAGGATTTCACCTAGCTTGACAAATACTGTGTGCTGAGAGTAGTCTTGTGCTATAGAACAATATACAGATATTTTGTAATTGGTGATTAGAAAAAATTACATTGGTAAGGTGGCAATAATTCTAAAATCCCTGTTTTCCATGAAAAGTAATATAAATTTGCTATAACACTTTCTCTGTACAACTACACTGATGTGGTAAGCCTACATTTAAATCCTGCAGTCAGACTATAATTTATGATACTGGAAATTATTTGATTAATCATTGGACCTTTTCATTATTTGATTCTTGAACTTAGTTGGTACCATTTCCCACAAAAAACAAATCTGAAATACTGTGAAGATATTTCTATGTATGTGTTAGCAAGGAACAACAATGTATACCAACACAGAAATCAGAGAATCTGATTAGTTAGTTAAAAAATCCAAACCAAACAAAAAACCAACCCAAACATTAAAAAAAAAAAAAAAAACAAAGCCAGGAACCAAGCAAAAAAGGTCCCAACAACTTCAGAGTCTATTTATTCTTTAATAATCATCAGTATTTTATGAAAAACAAAGAATTTTATTTTTTCCTTGGTAGTCCAGGTTAAGTATCGCAGCATTGAGAAAATGTGCCTTTTAAGGGGAATCCTAATTAATTAGTGTCATCTTTTACGTGATTAATACTAAAAAAAGTGCCATAGTACCTATCTTCAAATCCAAATATTATCAAAAAGCCAAACTTACTTTAGTAGTTTCAGATTAGTTTAATATCAAAATTCTTAAGTATATGAGAAATATTATCTAGTTAACACTAGATATATTAGCACTATCATAATAGTGCTCCTAAAATTATCTTTTTTTTAACAAATGTGTTAAAAGTACTGTGTTTAACCTGCTTAGCCTAAAGTCAAGTATGCAATAATGTTATTGAGACATTAATGTTTTAAATTCCTGGCATTACATAATTGTGATTCCTATATCCCAGTACATAATAGATGTTGTATTTTGAACCTTAACATAAAAGCACTTGGGGAATCTCTTTAATGTAGCAGTTAACATTCTCTTCAGTAAAAATTGACCTCTGTTATATGAAATGTGTGTAATCTTCTATCCTGTGCTGATTTTTTTTGCAAGATACTTCTTTTATATATTCCCAAAAAGGACTTAACAAAACCCACCAGAAAACTAGTCACAGAAAACACTTTAAAATACATTTCAACTTTTTCATTCTTATGTGGATATTTCTCTAAAAAGAAAAGAAAAAAGGGAAAAATCATGATGGACTTAAAGATTTCAGATTTCATAGACATTTACAAATTGCTTAATTGAATTAACACATAAAAGAGGAATTAGCTAAAGATCCCCAAAGATTTTATATATACATTTCTATTTTTCTTCTCAGTGAAAAGATTTAGCTCTGCTAAAGATAGTGTCTTTATTTAGACCAATTCTAAACCATGCAAAGCCATGGAGGTGAATAATTGACTGGTCAAAAGGAAGAAAATAAAACCACTAGCAATTTTATGAAGTTTCTAAAATTACCTAAGTAAATTGGATAGCTATACAGGAAATAACTGCAGGCTCATGGACACAAGATTTAGCATTCACTTGCATAAGCATCTCATGAGGAACACAGTAAACAGCCTTGCAGTACAGCTCTCTATCCTCTGCTCTCTATAGACTGTCTCTTCCTGTTGACTTACCAATATTGATCAGATAGTTTTCAGGCACTACTGAAAGTAGAGGTGTTGTCCCACATCCAGGTGAATTAATTGTGCTAAGAGTAAATTTCAAAATCAGCTAATTTTTAGCCTATGACAATGTACAGAACTACCAATTTCTTTATGTCTTTAAAATATCAGGGGGATTTTTAACTTTGATTAAGTGGATGAATTGGTAGCATTAGTTTAGGCAGCCAATTCCTCATTCATTTTGATTGTCCATTAACTGTAATCCTTTTAGGCTTTTAGGACTTTTTCTAAATGGTTTTTGTACACAGACTCGTTTGCTTAAAGCTTTGCATAAGAAATAATAATTAAGAAAGAATAAAATTTAAATAATATCTTAAAGAAAAAAAAATTAATAAGTCTTAAAATGAAACTACACAAGGCTGACATGATATTTTAGAATGCTAATTCATAGATGTTACAACTCAACAGAACATTACCCAGCAGTTTTCTACTTTAGTTCAGACTGCGAATCTTATATGATAATAATCTAGAAATGCTTAACATCAGGAAGATATTTTTCTGTCTTAAGCAATCAAAAATGTATAGTTGTGATTCACACTCTGCTGCCCAGAGATGCCCAAACCAGTTCTGAATCCATATAACAATCTCCCCAGCACACTGACAGAAACAGACCCCCAACACCACATTGCTCTCTGTGACATGCTCAACACTGATGAGAAACTATTTCAAGTAGTATGAAAAATTTGAAACTGAGAAGTCATCCACTAAGTTTAATCCCAGACTGCAACTAAGTCAGTACCATGATTGTTTTATAGGTGTAATTTGGCTTAGGATGTGTCATTTGACATACTTTTATCAGCAAGTATTTTCTTAAATATTTCTTAAAGGTGGGTTAGAATTGTACACACATTTCATAAAAAGTAAGATTTTGTGTGCTGTGCATTAAATTTTTCCAAAATGTCCTAGCCAAATAGGCAGAGAGAAACATAGAAAGCAACTTACACTAACAGTTTCATTGTTGTTGGTCTGTCGGCTTTGCTGTTGCTGTTGTTATTTATCTGTTACTTTGTTAACATTGGTAAAGCAGTAGAAGTGATACATTCAATTTATTATTGAGTAGCAGCACTATACAAATACCACAATACTGGATGATTAAATGCATTCTCTCTGTTAGATTGATTTCCCAAAAGACTGTGCACAAGCTTGGATGTAATACCCTCTGTTCGTGTATATATAGTACTTAGAGAGAAATTTTCCATCTTACCCAGTTATCATTAGATATTGAACACACAGAAAAGTGTGATATACTGATCAATAGATATGAAAAAATTCACATATAAAATGTTGTAGATGTAGTAAACTGTCTGCCAAACAATCATGTGTATAACTGATTCATCAGCTTTTCCTTTTTTTCCCTTTTTGCTACATTTTGTTTTGTAACAAGCAATGCTCAGTCTGCAGAAAAGCAAAAGACAGATGTTTGAGCTTGCACTCTGAAAAATCTAATGGTCCAGGTTAATAACTTGGGCTGTGTTTGTGAGAGAAAATTGAAGCTACTCTTTCACTTGGTTTTGATACAGACTGCAAAAGGGAAGGTATTATAAACAATGAACAATCCAGTCCCCCAGTGCATTGCAATTTCGACTCAGAATTTCAACGTGACCTTAAATAAAGCCCACTATTCACTCGTTGTAGAAAACTGTAATGATGTTGGCAAGAAGACATCAAAGACAGTTAAGCCTGCTTTAGTAATAATGAAAGGGAAGTATTGATACAACTTTTCAAAAGCCACATTCTTCAACAGACCTGGCTAAGAACTGACAGCAGCTGGAATTTAATCTGTTTCTTCTTTAGTGAAACAATACTTACAGGATGGGAAGTGTCAAGTGGAAGGGGAGAGCTCTCATTTTCTGAGAACTGCAAAGTTGCTTTGGCAATTCTTGAAATCCCTGTTCCCCTTCAGTGCAGCATCAATCATTTTATCTTATTGGAGGTGACACTGTTTCCCAGACACTAGGAGTTTGAACTCTTCTGCCTCCTAAAAATAGATCTACCCTTACAATTTGTCATTCTTTTAATTGACTCTTCACTAAGTGACTCTGTCTATTTGAACATACAGGCCAAACCTCATTTTAAGTAAAACATGTGAATGTGAATGTGTATATGTGTGTGTGTGTGTACATGCATACAAAGGTCCATTCAACCTATTAGGCAAACAAGGAAAAAAATGCCATTACCAAAAAATCTCTGCAAAACACATTATATAAGAATCGCTGTAGCTCTGGCTTTCAGCAGTTATAAGCTTTTCTTACATTCAGGCTTACATTTTACCTTTGAAATCCCAAGCTGAGCTCAAGCTTATGTAGCATGTTTTGAACCCATTCTTCACTTTAACCAGAATCAAACTGAGGCCATGGAGAACAATTCCTTCCCTCCTTACTAGATGCATCTCTCTTGCTGTTTGATATGGATGTTTATTATGCACTCATTTGAAATATGTTAAGACAGAGTTGGCACACAGCTATTTATGTTTCCATTAGTGTTAATGAGAGCATTTTGTGTAAATCTCACACAAGCACATGAAATATTTTTCTGAATGTGCCTTCTGCAGAAAAGGAAAGAAACCCTAACTGTTTCAGAGAATCTTAGCCTACCCAAAGGGAATTTTAGTTTTACAAAATCCTTTTCCATATTAAAGGGAAAAACCCTAGCACTTCAGCTGAATAGTGCAATAAAAAATCTGTTACATTGTTTTGTTTAGATTTATAGCTACAAAGGAAAGTATTCTACCCTTGGGCTCTAGACACCTTTTTATGTAACTTAAAAAGCAAAATTCTGTTTATTCATAATTTATTGCTTTTGTAAGACAACAACCCTAAAGCAAAATAAATACAATGACTGTACACAAAATTTTGAAATTTTTTCCCATAATAAGAGTCACTCATCTCTGTTTAGCATGAGCTGCGTTCTATAATCCTGGCTAATTTCACAGAATCACCAACTGAGTCAGGTTGGAAGGGACCATGGTGGGTCATCAACCTTCCTGATCAAACAGGGTCATCCTTGAGCAAATTGCAAAGGATTGTGTCTGGATGATTCTTGAACATGTCCAGTGAGGGAGACTCCACAACCTCTCTGGGAAGTTTGTTCCAGTGCTCAGTTACATGCACAGTAAAGAAGCTCTTCCTCATATTCAGGTGGAAGTGCCTATGCATCACTTTCTGGCTGTTTCTGTATACCTGAATCATTATTTAAATATTTATGTTAGTTTGAAGTAATTTAAATAATGTCATGGTTGTTGCAGCTCCATCAACAAAAGCTAGAACAAAGCAGAAGTGACATTAAAGGGAACTAACTGCTTTACTCTGATTTCTTCCCCTATATGTTTACATTTTCATCACTGTAAATAAGTCAGAAAAGTACTGCCCAGAATGGCCTTGCAGCTTTTGTTGCTGCTGCTGTAGAGAGCTTCAGCCCCACTTGGCAAAAGGGGCAGTCTGTGTATGCAAACCTGAGTTAGTTCAGACACTGTGACCCTCACTTTTGATCACATCCCCCACCATGTTGCTGCTGTACTCAGCTATAAGCATCTGTTTTATCAAGAGACAAACCATTTTTCTGCACATTTAATAAATTCTGGAGAAAAGAAATCTCTTTTTTTTTATTTTCATAAGGCTTTTCTTCTGACTCTGAGAAATCCTTTTGCTTCCTACATCCTTTTCCAGACAATGTTTTTCAAATCTATGGACATCCCCTACTTCTGCTCCATTTTCAGCTCCCCATTTAACTTGTGTACTTGTGTACACAAGTAGCTTGTGTACTGTAACCCTTTAAATGGTTTACCTAAATGTAAACCATTACAAAATATTTGAAACTCATGTCTGTACATTTATATATTTTCCCAGATATTCAGACCCAGGCTGAATGGAGCTCTGAGTAACCTGGCCTAGTGAAAGGTGTCTTTGCCAGTGGCAGGGGACTTGAAAATAGATGGTAACTAGATGGTAACTAAGGTACCTTCCAATCCTTCCAATTCCATGAAAATTGAAAAAGAAGACAAGAAAGAATATCATCTGATACCCAACTACATGACTTATTCTTCGGCAGATAAGTAGCTCCATCTTGTTATGCAAAACTCCTACTTTTTTTTCTGCTTACTAGTTAGTCATAGGAGGAATAGTTGTATATGACAGCTTGATGGAACATATGCTGAGAAGAATTTCTTAATCTGAATAGAGTTAAACCTGTGGTTGAAATCAATTCACTAGTGAAGGGATCTCACCACCAGCAGACTTCTCTGTTCGCTACCGCTGTTGTCAATATGGGTACTGCCCACTCTTTAATCCTGACCCATAAATTCTCAGTTGGCTTATGAATAGTCTTCTGTTCTCTGAAAAAGAAACCAAATTTACTCATCTAAGGTGCCTCATATTATTTCTTAATGCTATTTAATTTAGAATCAGTGAAAAATCATGAAAGAGCAACTTTGCATGGTTAGATTTCTAGAATGAGGAAGAGATGGCGTAAGCATGAGGAATTATCATGTTACATAGTTCTATCAGCATAACATGATGAAGAATTGTTTATTTTATGTGCATTTTCATAAGATAATGTAAGAACCAGATCAATAGAATGACACTTCACTGAAAAACACCCTGGATTGGAAGACTGACGGTTTTCTGTGCCAGTGAGTATCTACATATAATCTGTGGGAGCCTCACAATCTGTGAGTGAAAATCATTTGTTATGTTATTTTAGAGTCTTTTCTCCTTATCTCTTTTTTTCTCAATATTAGCACTAACAAAAATTAGCTATACAACAGCTGAGATGGGAAAAAGATTGTTGAATTTCAAGCACTCAAAAGACTATGTTCATGCAAACTTTTTAATTCTTTTTCTATGACTGTCCAGAAAATTACTAGTAAAACAATCAGTTAGAAATCTCAGTTCTTTACAAACCGGAGTTCAAAACAGGATTTCATAACAAAGAATCAGATAGTCACAGGCTCATCAAGGTTGGAAGAGACCTTCAAGATCATCTAGTCCCACCTACTACCCAGCACCATCCTAACCAGCCTTAAACTATATTTTCAAGTGCCACAAGATGTCTTTTGAGCATTCCAAAAAAGTTATAGCATGTAAATTATGAAAGCACCTGATAGCCATGAAAACTGTATAATATTTTTATTAAAACCTGGCCAATATTTTACAGTACAGATAATTTCTTTAGTAATGATATAAAAATGACTAATTTCATTCATTTAGAAGTTTCTTCTTTTTGACAGAGACTAATAAAAATTTCTGAAAAGGAAACAAGTGAGTTGCAATCATTCTAATAATCTGTTACCAAAACACTTGTTTCAACAGCACCATCCTAGAAATATACATCCTATACATTTTTACTTACTTTTTGTTTTTAAATGTAAAAGTACATATTTACCTGTCTTTTTTTACAATGATGAAGAAAAGAATAGATTGGAATGACAGAATGCATTTTATTTGTCTTTTCCATACAATAAAATCTTTCTTTCCCTCTCATCTCTTCTTTAACTTTTCCATGAAAAAAAAATACTGCTAAGATAAATTTTGTCTTAATTTTAACTTCCAAGTTCAAATTGAGAGAGATATTCTATTTAAGTTCATGAGTATTTAACTACAACATTAATTTCCATAGTAAAGCGTTTTTATTACTACAAATAACTAAGTGATCTCTAAACTGTATGTTGTATATTTTCCTTCTATTGAAGTTCTAAGACACTTTTTGTACATGAGTGATTAGAAGAGATTTTTAATATTTAATGCATTTTGAGACTGTGTGGATTTCACATACTTAAAGCACTAGCTGATATTTTATTCATTACTCAACTTAGCAAGGAGCGCTGAAAATGCTAGTAGCTATTGAGTGCTTTAAAGCAGAAAAACTGGTATTAATTGTGGACTTTCTGATCTGTTCTCTTTCTTGGTAATTTGTAAATATGACTTTCTGATCAATTGTTCGGGTTTAGTAGGATAAATGGTCCCTCAGTCACATTTCAGCTGTAAAATTCATGTTTTGCTTTTTTTTTACCAGACTCCCTTATGGTTATTCTTATGTAAAGATGGAAAAATCTTCTGTGTCCTGCTCTGAAACCAGACCCTGACACCTGTTACCTGATATTTTGGGTAACCTTATTGAGCTACAGGAAGTTACAATTCTCTATTACTTTACTTTAGAAGGTTTAGGAGGTTTAGAATATTTCCTTTTTATAGACCTGCTCTAAGAATTGTACATCGTATACAACATGTAAGTTCAAATTTCTGTTCAGTTTTTACATATTACAGAGAAAATAAACCCTGTAAAACCAGCTAGACAAGTTATGTCTTCTCCATTTCTCAAGTTTCTCAATAAAACCATGTCTCATCTAAGGAAGAATCATAATAAAAAAATTATTTTATTCCACTTCTAAGAAAATGTTATTCTTCTGGTTGTTTATGGGATTACACTTTTTACTAAGGTCAGGTCAATAGTTTTTTGCAGATGATTTCCACTTTTATATAATGATTATAGAAAACATGTACCAGCTGGGTCATATTCTGATGGATGGGGGTAGAATAGAACCAAATCCACCTTAATCCATCTAAATTAACATATTCTTTGGTGATGTTAGAGGACATACTGTTGTGTGGAACATAAGTAAGAGGAAAGTGTTATTCCTGATATTTGTGCCATAACAATCCTCAATATACTTACAGGAACAGGAAAAATGTTGCCTGACTTTTTGAGGAATTCTTTCTTGAGCTATTACACAACAAGGAGGTAAGACTGGTACAGTCTAAACTAAAGTTCTGCCAATTGTAACCCCTGTGTGTAGATCCTTAAATGAAATCTACAATTGCAGCATCGTCATGTCACCAAACACGCTATACCAAGGTCTGGAGCTTTATGATAATCCTAACATCTTCTATCTATTCTTTTATCTTCCCAGGAGGAGAAAAAAGATATGAAACACTAAAAGGAAATGTTGAATGTGATATGCTCCAAAATTATGGAGCATCCAGAGGTACAAAAGGAGGTACAAAATAGGTGGTTGAAGTGTTTATGTGTAAAAAGACACCTATACACACAAATGCACATGTCTGTTGAAATTTAGATTTTTAGCTTTTGTTTTTAATATAGCATAAAATACAGACTGGTACCACAAATATGCCACACACATTTATATGCCATTCAGTCAAAATAAATTGTATATATACCTAAGTATCTTCTACCAAAATTTATTAGTAAAAGAGCAGAAACAAAGAAGTCTTTCAAAAGTGGCATAAAGCAAATAATCACACTTTATCCAAAGGCTTTATTCAGTACTATTAAGCTCCAATTACTTCTGTTTCGAATAAGCAGATAGGCCAAAATCTCACAGATGTTGAAAGATGGAGAAGTTCTATTCAGAGTATGTATAATATATGTGTCTGTCTCCTGATATGTATGAACTTATTGCCTATTTTTCCAAATTCCTTTCTGTTATTATAAATAATTTTGTTATTTCTAGCTAGAGGAAAAGGTAAAGGCCAACAATAACAAAGTGCTGAACTTGTGAAATCAAAAACTGGTCGGTAGGTTTGCTCCTCAGCCTGTTACATTCTTTGTTCTCAAATTTAGCCAAACATCCTAAACCGATTTTATCAGATATCTCAATGGATAATGTTCTTAGTTCCTCTTGGATGTACTGATAGATTGCACATCCATTCTTAGTTGTTCATGATTTGTGGCAGCCACTTCTTTGGGTGTTGGTTATGGTGTGTTACGTTTTTGTCCCTTTCAGTCAGGTAGAAACTGTTAATTCATGAATAATTTCCACAGGAGGAAGTCAGAAGTTTAGGAGACCATTCCAGACATGTTGTGATACTCATACGTCTATGCACTACAGCAAAGATATATGTCTTTCTTGTAATATATATCAAGTTGAAGAATAGCATTTATTTAATGAAAAATTTTGCAAGTGTTTTGATATTTATTTTGATACATTTAAAAATCATAACTGAAAAAATATAATTGGTCAGAGAAAACATACATACAAATACCATGCAAGTACTGTGATTAGTACAGTTTTGTTGCAGCCCAGTTCTGCAAAAGAAAGTTATTTATAATTTATGCTAAGTAACAAATTTGAAACACACATATCCAAAATTTGAAGGCAGTGACGACTATCTGTCAGATTCTAGGATGAAGAAATATTTGTGTTTGTGTTGTTTTAGACTAAAGACTTCTACAACTGACATCGAATATCTGCCTTTCTTAAGGGACTTTGAATTGTCCTTTCTTTGTTAGCTATTTTGCTATACATAACACTTTCCTTATCAAAAAAAAGTTTTCCATTCCTCATGACTTTGGGACCTTTTTTTCCTGAGGATTTCTTTCCCATCAAAAAAAATAATAATAAAAAAAAGCCATTCAGAAGTGATTGCTAACTGCCCCATCAAGCCATCTGGCCTTTCTGATTTTCATTTTTCTCTAAACTAGTACTGTGGCTTCAATGTTCACTACTGTGTTTTGACACCAGTTGTTCTAGGATAAGTCACTGGAACAACTAAATATTTGCTCCTGGTATTTATAGTGCTTCTTTAATAATTCCTGTATCCGATGAAGTTTAGAAATCTGGGGAAGATCAAACTTCTCACCATACAAGGAAAGACATCTAAATGTCTAGTTCTTTTGTCAGTATGGATTTAATAAAGAATTGAGAGTCACTGGAGTAGAAAAAACATTCAATTGTAAACCAAGAATCAGAAATTTAGATAAGTAAATAATATGTATTTTTAGCTTAAGAAGGGATGCAGGACAATAATAAAAATAGCTAAAAATAGTAAATTTAGGAATACTACTTAATACCTATTTACCTTCAAACCAGAAGAAAGCAGCCTGTAGATAGTCATGCGGAAGTCTCATAAGGAAATAAAGTCAGAAATGGAAATTGTCATGATCACATTTCTACTTGTGTCTTCCTCCTTTGGCCATCTTCAGAAATATCAACTCAAAATGCAGAAGCAGCAATCTATACATGATTCATGTGGCTTAGGTGCACCAAAGCAGCCTAATGCTGGTTTTGACATATTTTGGATATCTCCAGATATGACCTCACAGCCTGCACAAACTCTTACCCTGCAGGTAGGTTTCTATGTGAAGGCATAGTGGGTTGACCCTGGCTGGATGTCAGATACCCACCAAAGCCTCTTTATCACTCCCATACACAACTGGACAGGGCAGAGAAAGTATAATGAAGGGTTCATGGGTTGAGATAAGGACCCAGAGAGATCACTCACCAAATACCATTACAGGCAAAACAGGCTCAGTTTAGAGAAATGAAGTGAAATTATTACAAACAAAATCAGAGCAGGATAATGAGAAGTAAAATAAACCCCTTAAAAACACCTTCCCCACACCCCTCCTTTTTTCCCACCTCTACCTCCTACCCCTCAGTGGTGCAGGGAGATGGGGAATGGGCGTTATGGCCAATTCATCACACATTGTTTCTGCCACTGTTCAGGGAAGGGACTCCTTCCCCTGCTTCAGCCTAGGCTTCCTCCCATCGGACGGTTCTCTGTGAACACCTCCAGCATTAGTCCATCCCATGGGCAAGAGTTTTCCACAAACTGCTGCAAAATGAGTCACTGTTTTACAGGCTGCAATTCTCCACACACAACCTGCTCTAGCAAGGATCCCCCCAAGGTTTCAATACTTACCAGGAAATCTGCTCTAGCATGGGCTCCTCTCTCCATGGGTCTGCAGGTCCTTGCATGGACCCTGTTCCAGCATGGGCCTCCAATGGGTTCACAGCCCCCTTTCAGGCACCCACCTGCTCTGGTGTGGGTCTCTGCCATGGGCTGCAGGGGGACCTCTGAATTCCTCTGGATCTCCGTAGGCTGGAGGAGGACAGCCTACTTGACCATGGTCTTCACCACGGCCTGCAGAGGAATCTCACCTCAGGTGCCTGTAGCACCTCCTTCACCACTTTCTGCAGTGACCTTGGTGTCAACAGAGTTGTTCCTCTCACATGTTCTCACCCTGCTCTCCTGCGTGCCACAGTTATGTCTGTTCAATACCTTTTTATTTTTCCTCTTAAATTGTAATCAGATGCATTACCACCATTTCTGATTGGCCCAGCCTTGGCCAGAGGCACATTTGTCTTGGAGCTGGGTGGCATTGGCTCTGCTGGACATGGATGAAGCTTCTGGAAGCTTCTAACAAAATAACCCTCCTGCTTACAAAACTTGGCTCTACAAAGCCAATACAGAAGGGAACCTTTGTGATGTTGGACGTGGTTCAGGATGTCCCTGTATGACAATACCTGTCCTCAGCATGCAAAACCAGCCTAATATCAGGATTTATGAATTCAGGTAAGCTTAAATAACTTGTTTAGCTTAGCCTTAACCATTCACCATAGTTACCTATAGCTCAATCCTGCCTACGCAAGAGAATTTAAAAAAAATTTAAAAGATATTTCAGATTTCCAAGTTGGTTGGGCATGGAATTTCTCTTTATGGCTTACATGTCTGATTTAGTAGAAAAAATGCTTTATTGAGTGACTAGGTTCTTAGTGAAGTTCACTGTCATTGTTCAAGTCCTGGTGACAACAAAAACACAATTTTTCTCAAGGACTTCTTGCCTGTATCATAGGTACCATATCCTTACCATCTTTTTCTGATTGAGGCTGATTTTTCTGATTTCTTTCTCTATGAGAAGAATGAAGAAGTTTTCCCTTTTAAGCATCACTACAGCATCCAGAAAGTGGAAAGAATAGTTTGGCAGAAGGAACATTAAGAGTGAAGTCAGGGGAGATCTTTAATTTGCACTACCTTGGATTGCTTTAATGTGCACCATCTTGCCATTTACTGATACCATCTTTACGTAAAAAAATCTGTACATTTTCAAAATGTCTAGCTTCTTGAACATGTTTTCTTAGCAATAACAGTGTTTATAAGTTTCTAAAAAAAATTTCATGTTCTTGAAAGCAGACATAAACAGATTTTTATTACGCTGCAGAGACACATTGCCTTTCATCCAATATCAAGGAAGTTACTAACAGCTTCTATCTGCGACTGAGTATGGATTTACAACCATATTTATTCCATCTTCTCCAGGTATATAAATTTGTGTATGGCTTTTGGCTTTGAAAGCATCTTATTTACAATATATAGGTGCACACCTAGTACCCAAGCTGGAGGTACACTGCAAAGTAATGTATCAGTTTCTGTCTCTCATAACTTCACTAATCTCAAGTAGTCAGTACAGAGCTAAATTTTATACTGCTGCTATTCCTTCTGCTACCTAAATATTTAAACCAACATGTTAATTTGTTTGGTTTTCCCACTGGATCAGATGTCAGATTGTTTCAGACAATCCCATTAACTTTTTTATCCCTAGCACTGAAAAGAAGCTGAGAAAAATCTCATACAAAGTCTTGGTTTTCAAGGGATTTCTAGAGCTTCCACCTACTAGACAGATGATATAGGTTAGACACTTGCAGTAAAGGGAGTAAAATCCTGACAGAACAGATGCATTGGCTATTCCATAGTGATAGCACTACTTGTGTGGCACGTGATAACATTAGAATAAAAGACATACCTATAAAAGAGATTAAAAAAAAATTTCTTTGAACAACCAGCTCTGGTTAGGTGGGACTTCTTCTTGGATGTTTCTTCTTTATTTTACCTGCTAACTAGTAAATTTCTATCTTCTTTTCATAAAATGATTAAGATGGGATGATCCTATTTTTTTTTTTCCTGACAGAAATGCTTCCTCTTTGTGTGAAACAGGCATCCTTAAATGAATATTCACCAGACATGACACCTGTTCTTTACTGTTCTCATAAGACTGCGTGTGACTGAATGGTCAATTATTGACAGCAAAATATTCTCTTAATTATATAACTATATCAGTTTTATGAAAATACTCTCCAGTTTTGCAGGTTTCAAAAATTTCAGGGAAATGGGGAAAGCATGATATTGCAGAATCAAATACTTTCAAAAGGAATGCATAGAGAAGATAGCCTACACTGTTGGGAAGAATGATTCAGAGTCAGCTCAGAGTCATATTTCTGAGTCATACCTGGGAAGTTCATAACATCTTAAGGAGTAATCCAAGAAAATTCAGTCAGAAGATTAAAAAAAAAAAACAAAAACATAGCAACCAAAGGAAAAATTAAAACAAAACAAAACAAAAACATACATAGAAAAAAAATAGGTATAAAGGGACAATTTTCATCTATATACATCATGTTCCATGTTTATTTCTAATTTGTTTCTGGTTTTTACAGCTCTTTGTCTTTTCTCCAAACACATCTTATCTCTTCTGTCAGCAAGCATTTACTCTAGTCTCTTGCACTAAAACATGATCCCCATTCTTTTTGAGGGCTTCCTTGCTTTTCTTGCCTTCTTTTGACTTTCCTTTTCTGTTTCCTTTTCCTTCTTTCACTGCTTAATCTTTAGCCAGCCACCTTACAAGCCACCCAACTGTGTATATTCCTCACTTTGAATTCACTGTAGCTGGAATACTTCCCAGAAACTGTGGGTGTATAGATGTGTTTATAGAAAGGAAGGGAGTGAATGAGCTTGGTATGTTTTAGAAGAAATGCCAATTCTTTTTCCATTATTTTAGTGTCCCGTATCACAGACAATAAGAATCCTCTTTCTTTAACAAATGGGAAGCCATAGGGTTACTGAGATCTCCAACATGAAAATAAAGTGTGTAACTGATCTTTCTTTCACTTTTAGATAATAATTACTTTGCACACCACAGAAGCCTGCGATCAACTTACCGCGCAATGAGATTGTTCATGGCTTCCTGCTTGCCTGTTTGTTGCCTGAAACATGCTCATCCACATCCATCAATTTATGTTTTAAAATAGTGAACTCAAAAACAAAAATAAAAGACTGTCTGTGGATGTTTAAAAAGAAAAGAGTCTGTGGATTTTTCCTATCATTCAGCCGTGTAATAGCAAGCCACCTCCTTAAAAGTTTGTTTTGCTCAAAGCTGAACTTCTCCCACACATTTGGTCTGCCCATGGAAGTAACAATTACACTGGGGAAGGGGGACTGTCTGCTTTCTGTGACATGATCTAGGGAATAAGCCCAGCCATCAAACACAGTCATTTATCCAAATATTGGAGACATTTGCAATTCTTCTTGTAAATTATGATAAAGTAGATGCTGACAGAGCAACATGGAAAGGGATCTCTTATCATTTAGGGGATATTTTAAATGTTGTATGAAATTTGATCAGCAATTCCAATTCCATTGTGAATTCCATTTTTAAGTAGTAATTTTATTTCTTGAAACAGACTCTTTCACTTATGCCAGTAGCCGGAAAGCAATATTTCTAAGATAAAAATACTTAATGAGGCTTTTCCATTTACCTAAGGAAAACCTAAAAAATGCTACTTGCAATCCAGCCATTAAGTTGTGTGGGCTTCTGCATGTGTATGTTTGACTTTCCTTTGCAGCACTTTCCATGTTAATGTGAGCAATTTGTTTACATTTTTTAATTTGAAGATTATTGCAATTTAAGATCACTGTAAGAAATAGTTACAGATTTCAAACATTTGTAGCAAGCTTTTTTTTTATAAGCATTACATTGTTGCAAAGCGATAGCAGGTATAATATGAATTACATGAGATAATTCTAAAGTCATGAAAACAAGCACCATAATCCCATAAATACCACTTGCTTTAAGTAAATGAAATTATTAAGCAACCTTGGCTGTAAACACAGTAATACCTTCCATTTATTACTCTTGAAAAATTAGTCTAGGAGCAAGTCTGTTCAAACTGATATATATTTAACCCCCTGAAATCACCATCTAAAAGACATAGTCAGAAAAAAGAAGTTTACCTGAAAAATATTAAACTGACTGTAAAACACATAATTTTCTAATTTCCCAGTGTATACATACAAGTAATTTACTCATTCGTTCACTGAAATTGGTGTTTAATTGCAATACTTCCTTAATTATTATTACATACACACACATATTTAGAGGGAAAAGGCAAGGTATTTCTATGCTAAGAGTTGAAAAAATGCAGATGTTTTTTGCCTGTTTGCTTGTTTTCCAGATGAACTCAAGTTCAGGTTCAGCTGTAGCTAAAACCTTCCTCGTTTAGATCAAGAACCTTTGAATATCAAGTTGAGTTCATCCCCACCATTTTTAAGTGCTTCACAGTGACACAATGAAATACATTTGGGACACTGGTAGCAGCTGGGTTTGTATCAAGAACGTTTCTGTAACTAGCACCTCTAATGAGAAACTTAGATCCATTCATTTGGACCCTTTGATACAAAAAAATGGTGATAACAGAGAGCAAGTATCACAAGTTTTATCTTTTGACATGGCTGTATTATCATGAGACTGAAGTTCATATAAGGGCATGGCCTTGTAAGGGGTTGGAGTGTATCTTAAATATTAAAACAATAGTATTTACTAGATAAGAGCATCATTTTATTCACATACTGAATAAAACAAAATAAGTGTAAAAGGAAACCACACAACCAATAAAAACCAGGGAAACAAAAAGGAGAATGAACACTCATGGTTCCTGTAAGCATGAGAATTACTTAATTAAATAAAAAGGTAACAGTAATTATCAATATTAACACTTGCATGAACATATTTTATGCAGTAGGACTAGAAATGGATGTTTACAGTAATAGTTTCATATTATGATTTACTAAGGGGATTAAAAATTTCTAAAATTTGTTAGTTTCACTAACATTACATAATTTGACATTATCTCCTTCTTACTAAATCTTTGGAGTGAGAAAACCTGAAAATGCCAATTCAACACTCCCTAGAATTGCTGGCATGGACAAGATAACTGGAGCCAGTGGGTACAGCTCATGCCTCGGTATTTTGGAATCTTTCAGTGCTTCAGTATAGTTTTTATCTCTGCTCAACAGCAACCCTTGCAAATGAATATATAAATAGTCCATTTTTCTTTGGCTGGCTGTCAGAAAAATATGAGTACTATTTTGAACAAGTTTTTTGAGCTGAGAAGATTTGAAATCAGTTTGTTTTCTGTATCAGTAAGAATCAGAATAATTTTGTTCTGTACTGTGTCACAGTTGACCGTTTTCCATTTGACATTTCACGTTGACAACTTCTCTTTGGTTTGTTAATTTCTGAGAATAGCAGCACATGCAAATATCTTACAGGCTTGCCTTCTAAATTATTTTCCATGGTTTTCCACACTTTCCACTCAAATCATGTTGACCCTGATGCTGATTTTGAGTTTTCCAGATGACAGTTCAGCCTGTTTGAAGATCTCTGTGGAAGATCTCTGATACTAAAACATTTTGAAATTGCCAATTTGTCAGACTGCAGAGCAGCTGTTAGTTCCTGTCAGCTGCCAGAACCTATATCACTTTATAGTCACTCACCTGAAGATCTTGCCATGGTATTGGCAAGCATCCTACATTTTTAAACCTTTTTCCAACAGGCTGCAAATTTCATGTAATCTACTAGATCAATCTATCATAGTTTCCTACTATTTATTTCTATGTACTTCTCACATTGATCTAATGTTTTTACCATAAAGCAGGCAACTGCCCCTCATTTTTTTACATTATTGGTTACTAGCTTCAAAGACATCAAGAACTGAACTCAATTCAGAAGGAGCATCTTCTGGGTCTTTCAATTTTTTCATGATGCCATTTTCTTTCCTATTTTATAGGTCTTTCTGGATTTTCCCTTTCTTTCTGTAGCAAATCAGATGGTCCTTTGGTGACCTTTAGCCTCAGATGCAAATCACACTGTTTTCACAATGTGTTTTCCATTGCTTGTTTTACAGCTGAATGTGATGAATATCATCTTATAAAGTTCAACAAATGTTTCAAACACTTAGACATATGTTATTCCCATTGCAATAGTCTTCAGAATAATTTACCATAAGCAATGAAGTAGGTATTTATTTTGAGTATCAATGTATAAGCTGGTCAGATTTTGCCCTTGAAAAATGATTCTGTTTCTTCAGAGTCCATTCAGTATCACACTATGTATTTTGGCTGCAGCTTTAGCAACATGGAGCCAGATTCAGATAGAGATTTAGACAGGTTTATGTATTTCTAGTGTTGGCATCTCTATATCAAATAGGGCTTGATCCAACTGCCCACATTTCTAGAACTAACTCAGCTGCTGTTCTCTATCCTGGCCTTTAACTGTTGGTTTAGGAAGTGTCCTGTAAAAATCACAGATATCACTATGCTCCAATGCTTAAAATTTTAGAAAAAAAAGCCTCAGGACATGCTACCAATATGTATGAAGAAAAAAAAAAGAAGAAATCAGATTAATTAATACTATATAATTGGGCAATTAAATTGTATTATAGTGACAGAACATCTGGAATTAGAAGTTTATTTTTTTGGTTTGTTTTTTTTGGGGGTGTTCTCTTTGTTTTATGAGAGTTCTTATTGTGTGTTTTTAATACAATAATGAAAGCAACTCTCAAAAACTAGAACTGACTGGACAAAATCAAATTAGCCTCCTATCTCTCATGTTTCAGTAAAATAGTGGGCATAGATTTTTTAGGGCATCCCAGTGCTATTTGTGAAAAATGAATGCTCAGCCTCATGGGCAATGACCAGCCCACACAAAATGGGCTTAAGAGTAGGTTAAACAATGGATATGTGTCTAACTTATGTGTCTAGATTCTAAGGAATCCTCTGGCGTGAGTGTGGTGCTATAAACCCTTTCTGCTTATCCCCTAATCCTGTGCTGCACACTTCTAGAAAGCACAACCATGTCTGTGCATACCCGCTCATTATTTCCTGTGCTCTACAGACTATATCAGCTACTGCCAGCATCAGCATCCTTTTTTGGTTTTCCCAGGTTGCCTGAGTAGAGGCAACAGGAAAGAGAGACTTGAAAATGTATAGCAACTATACATGAGATGCTTTAAAGAGCAAAAATAGCATTCTGAATGATACACAACAATTTTTGGAGGACAGGTATCATATGGTCTCTTTGTGAAGTTCCTTCGTGTGTAGACAGACATTACCAGCATTATAAAACTTGTAAAACTTCTCTGAGTCCTTAAAATAGAGTTAAACAAATGTAGGTGCTGCCTAATCTCTGTGCCAGCCCTTCGTGTGGGAAGGAATTCCACCATGGAAAGTGCTGACTGATGCTTACTTACAGCCTCATGTTACACTGGGACAACAGAATGTCATCTTCATAATCTGGATGGGAGCTGACAAAACAGCAAATGACTGACTGGAAAGATTTTTCTTGGTAAAATCATGGTGAGGTTAAAAAAAAACCAAAAAAAAAAAGTTATCTGTCTTTGTGGCAATATAGACGCTCAATAAAAGGCACCCAACAAACAGTGAACATTAAAACTATATTTATTTAAGACTGAAGACATAATTAAAACAAATGTCAGGCAAAACTGTGCAAGCAAGAATAATTTTAATAATTCCACTTCTTAACAATTGCAATCAAATGTATTTTATAATTATTTATGACGTTTGTTCAGATCCTTTTGCTATTATCTACCCTGTAACTTCTTTAAGTAAAAATCCTTATATTTGTCTTAACAGGTACCTTAATATCCAGCTTTCACATTCCACCTGCTGCTTTCCAGCAACCTCAAGCCACAGACCAAATGTAATTCACTTATAATATTTTCCAATACACATTATTCCTGCCATCTTTTTATTCTTCACCCACTAGAAATAATTGCAAACTTCATTAGAGATAAATATTAGCCTTAATAATTTTATTTATTAAATTATTGAAAATTTATTATATTTCTTGACACCTACCCCAGTGCAACCTGCCTGTTTTATTTCCTATTTCATATTATTTCCCAGTTGTCTGCACCTCCACAGAGGTAGGAAGACCAAATACTATGTTACCAATAATGACTTGAAATTTCAAGTCTTAAAATTCTTGCTTTGAAACTATATAATTGCAGTGTAACTTTTTCTAGGAAAAAAAACCCACCAAAAACAATGGTGAAGCTCTCCTAATAAACACTCATATCTTAGTCATGGTGTTAAGGTGGCAATTCATGAGGTGGAAATGTGAGATACAGCCTGTGTTGTTGCATTTTTTTTATTTACTTTGTCTTTTTGTACCTGTTTTGGCTTTCTTTAGAAGAGTGATGGGTAGTTGTTCACTGCAGCTTTATCTCAGAATTTTGTGAAGGAAAAGGAAACCACTCAGAGACAGTGTCAACACTCATGTCTCAAACTTACATGAAATAGGATTTCTCAAAGCAAATGGATGACTGACTGACTTTTCTCAGAAGAGATTTTGGAAGAATTTACTTTTGTGTATTGTTTACCTATTCTAAGAAATTTTCTCTTAGTCCTTTAGATATTTTTCCCCCCAACTGTTTCCCATACATACATGTAGCATTTTGCTAGATTTCAGATCTATACATTTGAATTAAGCTTTCCTCTTGTGCTTGATCCAAGAGTGAAATAAATTCCATTTGTTGGAAGAGACAATATCTTTTAAATACATGGTGGGTCATACAAAATATAGTGCTCTGGAAGAAATCAAAGCTACTTATTCAAGAATGGACATTTTTCCCAAGGAAAACTAATAACTTTGCTAGTCAATAGAAATAATTTATTTGTTTTCAGATTTTATATAGAATAAAATCTCTTATAGATCCTTTAAAGCCCAAAAATAGACAATATTTCAAGTATTTTTTTAACAAGTGGCCTATCCATTTTAAAATGAAATATGGTTAGAATAGGATTTCATGGAACCATGGTGATTCAATGTCTTTTCTAAAGTAACATTTAAGACTAGGAGGAGAGAGCAGAGATTCAGGAAGCAATGTTAAAGAGCACCGAGTCATATGTTTCAACTCCACAGTAGGCTTGAATAGTCTGGTTGCCTCAAGTTCAGGTGAACAACATCTGAACAACATCTACAACACATTATAAGTTCAAATTCTACTAATTTCTAAGTATCAGTCCTTTCTCTACATATGTATCCTTTCAGACATCCCTGCTCAGAAGAGCTGGACATGAATAAACCCTTTTCTCTGTATTTTTATAAAGATATTTGTGCTTTGACTGTGTTTTGGTTTTGGGTGCCAACTCTGAACTAAGATTCATGAAATATCATTATTTTAGTAACTAGAAAACAGAGTTAGGAGTTGCATGAAACAGGTCATTTATAAGCAGGAGTCAGCATAGTGAAAATGCTGTCCACTAGTGACTCATTTCCTTCTTGCTTCTAAAGGGAATGAGATGTGTTTTTTTAAAAAAATGAAATCTACTGCCAGCCTTAGATAGAACCAACAAAGCTATAATCAGAGAAATGATGGTCAGCACCACCCGCTTGGACTCAGTAGTCTTTCACCATTTCCATACTTAGAAACAAAATCATTAAACATAAATTTTGAATTCCAGTATGTCTAAACATGAATTGCAGCTGATGTAGCCCTGAAGAACAAGCTACTGCTTGGTCAAATTGTTGAATTTTTGTTGGAAGAATCTTGAACGCAAGCCATCTTTAACAAAGTCAAGAAATCTTGAAAATAGTTAAATTTAAACAAATATTTATTTGTGTCAAGGGGTAAAAATCATTATTCTGTGTACATGAAAAATCTGATTGGAATCAGGCTTCAAAAAAGTGGTACATGTATTATGAAACAGTTTAAATAACTGACACAGTGAATGTTTACCTCTCATCAACCAAATATCACATGAAAATTACTTGCAGATGGATTTATACACAGGTTATTGTGGATTTTTTCAACCAGAACAGGTCACAAGACTGATACTAATTTTATTTTCTCACCTGTACCACTGAGATCCCAATATGTATCTTGTAATACTAATGAGACATGGTGATGGAAAGTATGATATAAATGTATATTATAGTTCAGTTGATGAGCTTTATGAGCTATTTACTCACAAAAATATAATAGTGTAAATTATTATTATTATTATACATAAATTATGTATCATTATGCAGGAAAATAAATTCTCAGGCCAGTTATCAACAAATCTGAGATTTGTTCTGGTAACACAGCCCTTCAAGAAGAAGACAATTAAAAACTGAAGCAACATTTATTTGACCCAGATACAGAGGGGAAGATAAACCTCCCAGTCCTTATAAGCAAACTTAAGAGCACATATTAGAAGCTATTATTGAAAATTTGCATAAGTTTGCCAAAAATCCAGATGTATGAGATCAAAATGTGTGAGCATTTTACTTTCTATTTAGCATCTATCAATCTACAGGCTACATGCCTGTAACACTCAGAAGGTGGGATCTAAAAAGTAGAGCATGTACATTATTTCTTTAAACATATTATGAAATCGTTTGATGTGTAGCATTACATGCTCCAACTAAATCTTAACATAAAAGTTTCTTTTTATTGACCTAATTCTGTTTCTGAGGGTTTATTTTGTTTTATATTTATAAGAGACACAGGGATAATTTCAGTATTTAATATTTTCAATTGCTTGAATTGTTTAAGTCTGGCTATCAGAACAAAAAATAAGAGAAGGTGAAGTGTGAAAAATTGCCATCTTTCACAGCTTTAAAATGTTGGCTCCGTTGTCTGGCATAATTAAGTCAACAGTCTGCTGGTCTGCTTCCAGGAACTTCGACAACTGTTCTCTCACTGCCACCAGTAAATTAATAGGACTGTGCTTTTCCCAAGGGGCACTGTACACAGAATGAGAATTTCCTTGTCCTTTGGTCTGCTGCTGGTGAAGTGGTGATGGGCAGCAATGCTCGGTGGGTAGGAGCTGTCACGTCATTTGCTCTATTATAGTTGGACCATTCACACTGTTATAGTTAGATGTGATAACATTTACGCCCTTTATCATCAGAGGTTTATTGTGTCCCAACTGTTAACATGGTCTCTAAGGTAATAGACCACAGCTGTGAAGAGAATTCTTTTATCACAAAGCAAGAAGAGAAAAGAGTCTTTTTAGGCATTTGCAAGTGGTTGGGAGTGTTAGAGCTGCTTGATATTCACCAGGGTTTTATACAGGCTTGTAAATGTTGATGAAATTATTCCTTTTAGTACTGGCTCATTGGATCATAGTTTTTTCATCCCTGGAAGTTTTGGGGTTTCTTTGGCGGCTTTTTGTTTGTTTGTTTTTGGGGAGGAGGGTTGTCTGGTTGGGTTTTGTTGTGGTTGTTTTTGTTGGTTTTGGTTGTGGGTTTTTGTAATTTATTTTGTTGTGTGGTTTTGGAGGGGATTTTTCTTTTGTTTTTTTATTTTTTTTCTGTTTGAGGGAATTTTTTGTTGGTTGGTTCATTGGATTTATTTTTTTTTTTTTGGTTGGGGGATTTTTTTGTTGGTTTTTTTCCCTCAGCTTTAGGTTTACATTAATCCAGCTTTCATTGAACTCAGTCACACAAGCACTAACCTTTGTGTGATCATTTCACTGGAAAACTATCAAAGAGTATAAATGTAGAGGTGTTTTTTTGCAAATGCAACAGTATCCACAGGAGTCCTTAAGTCCTGGCTTTACCATACACTGGGAAAACAACTTTCTGTAACTAACATGGTTGCAGTCAAGATTAGTACTTTTGTTGTCCAAGGTTTTATTACATTGAAGTAAGCAAATTCTTAGTAGAGATGGATCAAGTAGAAGATGAATACTGCCTACCTAGAGAGAAACCTGGTAGAAAAATTGCAGGGAGCACGGATTGTACTGGAAGTAGTACCACTAGACTGGATAAAAGCCTTTGCCCAGCTTCTTGTGGCAGAACACAAGACATTAAAGAGCTTTGTTGTTGGAGCAAACAAATGCTGAAAACTGATTTGAAAGTCTCACAAAAGCCTTGATCCATGCAGGAGTGATTTTCATTTAAGAAGAAACCGATTATTAGGTGAAACTATGGTCAATTTTTGTTGCAAGTTTTATTTAAAAAGATGTGTACTTCAACAACTAACAGTGGACTAATTGGGAGCTAATTGCTTTTTATACAGTGGCAATCAGGCCAGTGTTAGGGATGTGAGAGAAATAGCAAAAGCTGGGGCAAAGAAACAAAAGGAAAATAAATATTAATTTCCTAAATGTTACTGTTAGCAGTGAATGTTAACAATGTCAGCGGTTCTTTATTGTTTGTGTGTGCAGGACTTCATTCACCACCTGGAATAGCACTAATAACAGTACAATTCACTAGTCAGATTTATATTGCTCCAACAAAGAAAGCTGAAGAAAAAGGAACAGAATTATGTCACTTAGAGAAAAATAGTTTCAAATTATGCACAATTTCTGTTAATAATGTTTTGATTATTTGCTTCTTATTACTCCCCAATAATAATACTTTTTAAAAATTAATAAGGAAAACAAAATATTATATATTTACCAAATCATAATTTTATATATATGACAAATAAACAAGAGAATAAGAGCACAAAGCATATTAATTGGTCACATTTGGTCTTTCATTTAATGGTTTTTCCTTGTTGCATGCAAGTGCGATGTTTTCCATGACAGCCAGTGTAATCAAATCTTTAAATTTTTCATTCATATTTCATTCATAATTTTTGAGCTACATTTAAAAGAATTCTTCCCTTTATTGTTCTTGGTATTGCTCTTCTTATTTACTAATTTGTAGAGGAATTTTGAAATTAGTGAAATTAAGTTTTGCCTAGTGAAAAAAGGGAAAGCATGAGCATAGAGAGAGTTAAACTTCTATGAGCACTCCCACCTTTCCATTTATTGTTATCATGAGTTTCTCTGGGCATTTTCCACTAGCTCTGCTCTACCTTAAAATACCATTTTAAAACTAGAAAATAGGGCAGTATCAGTAAATAATCTGGCAAAAAAAAATCACAATTTCAGCTAAAAATGCACTCTAGATTTAGGCAACACTTCATCTCTTCTTCTGAGTACAAGTATATTGACATGCCACTCTTTTATTTATCCTTCTCTGTTGAAGTTGACCAAAACACTCATTCTCATGAGATTTCTTCAAAGGTGTATTAATGCTGGCAAAAAGACTCTTGCTTTTTCCTTCAAAACACAGTGTAAACCCAAAGACCAATAATAATGACAATGATGATTAAGAAGTACCACGTGCAGAATGCTTCAGTTAATTGTGTCCTAATTTGGCTAGTGAGAAAACAGAGACCAATTTCAACGAGGCTCATAGGAAAACCTAAGGTGTAGACTACTATGCTCCAAATAGAGTCACTTTGATCACTTTGAAGTTTGTTTTTTGTTTTTTGGTTTTTTTTTCTAGTTGAATGCACTTTAAGACCAAAAAAAGGAAGGTCATCCTGCTTGTTATACTACTCAGAAACGTCAGCTGATCCCTGCTAGTTCTCTGGGTTACCACACTGGAAACTTGACCCTTCTTTTAACTGATCAGAAATATGGTTTTTGATGTATGGGGGAAGGTCTGAGAGAGGAAACCACAGGTAAGGTCCACTGCTCTGCTGTAAATAACACTGAATGTGGATCAAAAAAATAAAAGACCCACCAAAAAAACCACTAATGTAGATGTTACAGATTTTTGCTACAAAAAAAAAACCAAAAAATCCAAACAAACAAACAGAAAAATAAAAACCACCAAAAACCTCACCATGTAAGTAAAGAAAATATAAACTATAAACAAATGGAGTGGATTACATTAGGTACGCATCCCAAACCTCTCCATGGTGTAAAGGAAATGCAGTAAGTAGAGATGATCAGGAGGTTTGCTACCTTGATCAAACCCCCACATACACATAAAGTAAGGTACAACACGCAGCCTTGCCTGTACCAGGCCAGATCCAAACGTGCAAGGGTGAAACAAAGTTTGCTCAGCAGTGGGAACTGTGAGCTGTGAATAAGGATTGACGGCCTTATCAGGAAAATGGGTTCCAAAACAGAGGCACAGTTGTTCTCTTTGAAACACTTCCAACTTAAGTACTTCTGGAAGTACTTACCCATGTAAAAGTCACATGGTTAATTTAAATTCAAAGACAAGATGTCCTGGTGATTTCTCTCTAAATCTGAAGTTATGTGAGAATTGAGAGATACTGTGGGAAAGATCTACATTCTTCCTTAAAACTGTCCCCTTCTTCATGATATCCGAGAATCACTCTGGGAATACCATTACACATTTCTAAAAGGGTGTGTATCTCAAATATTTGAGTATACCTGGGATATTCTCAGATTCACCCCTCCAAGTCCCCTTTCAGACATACAAGTAAGACTGCAGTTAGATGAAAGATGAAGAATCACCAGACCAGGGTAAGAGTGGAAACAGACACTGTTTCCAAAGAGCAAAATTTTGTGTCACCAATTTTTTTTTCTGCTTTCAAATCCAGTACACTGAGTTTTCAAGACTAGTGTGGGCCTTCAGATATCATCTAGAATATTAGGAGCTCCTTATATAAAAATGAAAAATAATGGTTCTTGTTCCAAAGAACTAATGAGCTATATATGTTAGTGCATTTGACTAGATTGTCATTAAAAGGGAAATAACTTTAAGCAAGATACTACACCAACTGGAAGTGAGGTGTTTAAAATAACAGCCTACCATAAGGACAGTAAAAAACAAAATTTTCATTTCAAACAACCATATAATCTGGAGTATGAAAGGGATAAATTCATGCCAACATTTTACATTATTTTTTTATCTTGCTGCCAGTTTTTGTTTAATAGTATATTAAGTTATAGATTATTTTTGTAACTTGCTTAAATGGAACAAGCTAGTACCATGGTTTAAATTTACAGTGGTTAAGTATTTCACTAGAAGTCCATCATATTACTATTCTCTTTCTGAAATACCCATTGAAATTTCTCTTTCTGTCCAAAAATATTAGATATGTGTCTGTCTTTTCTTAGTATCTATAAATTTCAAATGTTTTGATGCACCTTTGGAAATGGTCTTTGCAAACATATTAATGTGTCTTAGCAGCAAACTAATTGAAATGACAGTTTCTTGCAAAGAAGTATGAAGTCACCTTTGGAAATTCTTTCTGTTCAGTCAGCACTAATTCTGTTTTTAATCTCTTTTAATCCTTTAAATTACTAGTATTAGGCTACTCTGCAAGTTAGTTTCCTTTTGTATGTACAGCTTTTTAATATGAATCTGTTACTACTGCTGATTTTCATGTAATTTCTCTTTTAGACATTCAGCACACCTAAAATTCTGGCAAAAATCTCAATATTTTGGAGACTCATGTTCATAATATGAAAATAAATTTTATATATTTAATCCAGAACAGTATTTTCTAAGAGAGATAAAATGCCATGTTGTCATTGCTGTCTTCTCATTCTTAGAATGTTCAGTTTCAAGAATGCAGTTAGGAGTGAGTCTAGGCTAAATACTTCCAGCTCTCCAGGATGAGGAAGAAGCCTGTTTTCACTCTGTCTATCCTGAGGCATGATTTTTAAGAGAGAACTAGATTATGAACATGTCTCAAAAGGTTACCTCAAGGTGGGGAGTCACAGACCAAGGGCAGGCTTAGCAGAAAATTCTTGTTCTCTGGTTTTCCTCAAAGTTCTATGTCAAGCTGATCAGTGTGCAAGTGATTTGAGTGTACCGAGTGGCACAAGACTCAAGACATAGCTGTAACTGAATGGTAACCACAGTAGATCTGTATAATTGTCCTCAGAAATTTACAGATCTCAGAAATCTCTAGATCAGACCTATAGTATCAACTTTAGAAAATGGAGCATGGTTGGTATTGTAGCCAAAGGCAATTACACCTGAAATGCCTGAAGTCAATGTTTAGTACTTTCCTCTCTTTTGACCTTAGTCTGGATTTCAGAGCTGTGGTGATTTTCCATCCTGGCAGGAAGATAAAGATGGTGGCATTGTTGAAATTTGTTTTCTAACTTAACTCTCTGAAGAGGTCAAGGAACTGAATGACTGTGTCTGACAGGGTCCAATGGCATTCTGTGAGAAAAATTGGTATTTAAGTCCTTAAAGAAATATCATGTCAGAGCTTCTTAATTCTCCTCCAGGCCCTGTGGCATTAACAAACAGCTCACAACAACTTGGGTTATGGCTGGTTCATGGTGATGTGAAGTTCTATTTATGAGCTGTTCATTTTGGACAATGCAGAGAAACATTTGTTGAATGGAGAAGTATTTTTATCCAGACACAATTATTTTAGCAGAACGTTAATAATGAAAAATCACAGGAGATTGGAGCCGTACTGCTTAAACATACTGACATTATGTAATGCTAATTACATTATTTTCCAGGCTAATGCTATTATATCATAGCATATCTAATCTGTGGAATTGGAAAGTTGCTATTTATTTATCACTTGCACCAAAGCCTAAAGCAAAACTGAAAAAAATTATGGTATTAATTCAGACTCACAAGAAACAAACTAAACAAGCACATTCTCTACTAAATCAGAGGAAGACATTTTTGAGCTGTTCAAACTTACATATGCAGAAGTTCTGAATAGTAGTCGTACAGAATGTTACACCTATTCAGAAAAGGCCTTTACATTATTTAAAAATATATTAAATAAAGTCTTCAAAATAGAAAGCAACCAGGTCCATGATGGGTTACTTCTTAGCTGCTAGGTTATCTATTTAGTTATGGACAGAAGCTTTCCTGTTTAGCCATGGACCCTTAATTTGTTCTCTGTGAGTCTTTCAGGGACAGCTACCCTCATGAAAAGTACCCTATGATTTCCTTGGTAGCACTAGCATTCCCCTTCACTGCAGATACAGAAATATCTGGGCATCAGCAAAGGACAGTCATAGAAGCTGGATGCATAAGCTCCGTATGGCTCAGACCACAGCAACTCTCTCCTCTCAGTGTCAGTAACCATCAGGCTTCACCCTGTGTGCACTTTTGGAGAGGAACCACCCGAGTTAATTTGGCCATGCCTGAAGAAATTATATCACAATTTTCATCACGCTGTTAAAGCACGTCCAAAAAGACTTTCAAGTCTGGCAAACTCAGATTTGAAATGGAAACCCTGGACAGAGAACTAAGAGAAGAGTTATTTTTCTCACTGGTTGGTCAGTAAAATACAGAACACTAGAGTTCAAATCAATCTTAAAATGGCATTGAAATTCTGCTTCCACTGTTCTGGTTTGCATAGCCTTTTAGGCCTCAAAGGCCATGGCTGTATTCAAATAGAAGTTCCAGTAAACAAAGTAAAACAAATAAATATTTTATAATTGTCCAGGATATGGTGAATGGAGGAAAATAATTTTCTTCATTTTCTATGTACCACATGAGAGTTTTCTCAAATTAGACCTTTACAACCATATGGTTACATAAAAAATAGTTATACATCATTATTAGTACCTATACTATGTCTGTAACTGCATCATGCTTTTTCTAATACCATTTGTCCTGTTCCTTATGTCTGCTTTTGAGAGAGATTTCAGAATATAGAACAGTTGGTCATGACTAATAATCTTAAAGATGAGCACATAGTTATTTATTTTATACCTTCTTGGTAATTTAGGAAGATATCAGCTAAGAAAAAAAAGGAGCAATCTAAAAATAACCAATCTGGAAAACAAGGAAACACTATTTTCTAAAATTTTCACAGCTTGCAAAGCTTACTAGCAGACAGACGGACAGATAACTATTCCTTCTGAAAACAAATAGCTTTAATCTGAATTTAAATACTCAACTAAATGTTGATTTAATTGCATGTACATAATACAATTGGAGTATGTTACACAGTCTTTTGTTATTCATTATCATAATAAGCAAAAGTGTTTTAACTATGCAAATTAAATGTAGTTAAATATAATTAATTTAAAATATTACAAAGAAGTCAGTATGGCTCCTTTTTCCATAACAAGTGCCCTTTGTTTTCATTGGAAAATAGAAAATATACAAAACATACTTATTTATATTGCTTCTCAAAATTACTTAGTAACATTCTAAAACTTATAAGCAAATAAAAATGAGGAAGGTGGTATAAAAATATATTTTTATATATTATGATTGTAATCTAAGGAAGACTACATGAGATTTGCTAATTCTGTTAAATCTCCTTTAATAGAAGAAGTCTCTTTCATTCAGAAACAGGTAACCTAAGCTAATGGTGTATAACTTCAGATTTATAAGGTTCATAAGTTTATGAGAAAAAATTATCATTTTTCCAAATGGAACCATTTAAGAATTATAACTATATAAAATATAAAGTATGCATGATGTTGACTTCATTATAACAGTTTAATTTAAATCTGAATGTTGTTACTTTGATCTCACATTTTTGCAGTGTTGCTACTTATAACAAACGAAATCTGCTACCCCCCACAAACAAACAAACAGATGAACTCATCAATCCATCAACAATGAGAACTCAATATTTAAGCCCTAAGTCAGATTCCAGGAATGGGGAACTAGGCATTCCTACAGTTAATTGAAGGTCTATGGGAAAATACTTCATTTTCATGGGAATAGAATGGTGATTATTGTGGGTTTACCTGGCTGGACACTAGGTGTCTAACAAAGCCACTAAATCTCTCCCCTCCTCAAATGCTCATGGGAGAGAAAATATAACAAAAGACTTGTGGGTTGGGATAAGGACAGGGAGAGATCACTAACCAGTGACTGCCATATAAAAAACAGACTCAAATTGAATAAATTAATTTAATTTATAATCATTCAAATTAGAGTAGGATAATGAGAAGTAAGCCTAAGTCTTGAAAACACATTCTGCCTACCCTCTCTTTTTTCTCAGCTTAGCTTTATTCCTGATTTTTTATGTCCTCCCCTCATCAGTGCAAAGAGAAGGGGGATACGTCATTGTCCCTCCTTACTTGTCATGGGGAAACCCCTTACACCCTTCTCCAGCTCTGGTATGGGGTTCCTCCCACAGGAGACTGTCCACTAAAGACTTCTCCAATGTGAGTCCTTCCCCAGGGTTGTAGTTCTCCATGAGCTGTCCCTCATGGGTCCCTTCCATGGGAAGCAGTCCTTCAGACTGCTTCAGTGTGGGTTCCCCATGAAACCACAAGTCCTACCAGCAAGCCTCCTTGGGACAAAGATTGTCTCTCCACAGGTCCACTGGTCCTGCAAGGACCTTGCCCCAGCAGGTGTCCATCCCACAGGGTCACAGCCTCCTTCAGGTACTCACCTGCGCCAGCGTGGGGTCCTTCGGAGGTTGCAAGCAGCTATCAGCTCTCCCATGGATCTCCAGGGGCTGCAGGGACAGGTCCTGTCTCACCATGGGCTGCACCACGGGCTGCAGGGGGATCTCAACTCTGGCACCAGGAGCACCTACCTCCTTCCTGTCCTCCTTCTACACTGACCTTGATGTCTGCAGGGCTGCTCCTCTCACATATTCTCATTCATCTCTTCTCTGACCACATTTTCTTCTGAACAATAAGTTTTTCCCCTTTATCAATCTGCTGTCCCAGAGGCACTATCACCACTGCTGCTGGGCTCAGCCTTGGCTGGTGGCAGATCCAGCTGGGACCTGAGTGGCATTGGCTCTTCTGGACATGGAGGAAGTTTCTAGCAGCTTCTCACAGAAGCGACCCCTGTAAGCTCTCCTGCTGCCAACACCTTGTCACCCAAACCTGACAAAAACTTCTTCATTATCTGAGAATATAATCATTCATTATAGCAGGAAGTTCTTTGTTTTCATATATACCATGTAGGGAGCATTTACTAAACTGTGTTCTTTAAGACTCCAGTTAAATGGAAACAATGAAACAAGCAATTTTTAAATGTAACTCCTTTTTCTCTGTTGTTATCCACTATGTGTCTGCTTATGCTCTCACCTTTCCTGTTTCTTTTAATCTACCTTCAAAGTGATTTCTTATTCCTTCACTGTATCTGAGGAAGGGACGAAATCAACAGCACGGTTAGTTTACTAGATAAAATTGCCCAAATAATTTGAAAAATCTTATATATATTTTAAATATTTTGGCACTCACTATATTGATTTTATTGTTATTATAATTTAAACAGGTTATTAAGCTATTTCTGTCAGAGAAAGAGATTCCCTTAGCCAAGCAGTCATACAAGACTGGGGGTCTGTCTCCACAGTGATGCCTACAGGGTGGTCCTGACTTTGTCACTCTCATTTCTAGGGTTGCAGTTATTACATTATTCTAGTAGGTATTTATTTAACCACTTTGGATTCTTGTGACCACCCATTGATTCCTCAGATAATAACATGAAAACAGTAAGTGTTAGATTCCAGAAAGTAAGCAAGCATATTTTTAAAGTCTTTCTTTGGCCAAAAGAAGTGTCTTATGACTTGCGGTGCTTCCTGTCAAGTTTTGGCTAGAATATGGCAAAAGGCAGCCAAGATTTTTCATATGGGATATTATAATTAGATGTTAATTACATTCCACTAATTACATTTGAGTAGGCACCCAAGGATGAGTCATGTTTAATGATTCTGTGGGCAACCTCACGGTGACGTGTTTTTCCAGGTTCTTTTAAACCATTCTCATTGTCATGAATATGCATAACTACGTTCAACATGGGCCTTTATAATTGATCAGTAGACTGGAATCATAAGCAAGTTGATAAAAACTGTCACAATTCAGCATTTTCTTTAGAAAAAAAAGGTATATGTGATCTCTAATAGTAGGACAACACATGCTAGAAGCAAAGATAGTCCATTCACACATCAGAAACAGGTCTGTGGTGTATGAGACAATACTTAAAATTCATCTGGTAAGTTAGAGAGGTTGAAGTATTCCTGTCTGGTTTATGAAAAATTGAAGTTTATCTACTCAGTTAAAGGTTTTTATGCCCATACATTTCATTTGGTTATATTTTCATTCTACAGTTTATTTTCAAAATTTCTCTATCAGCATATCCCCTTTCAATTTATCTGTTTAATGAGAACGATCTACTTCCTGAAGCCTTTATATTGAGATAAAATCTCACTAACTTCGTTTAGACTTTCTAATAGGAAATGCCTCATTACAGTCTTATGGTAGACTGCAGAAGACCTGGATGCCTTTCCTGGGTCCCCTGAAACTTTGAGGAGAGCTCAGGCAGTCACTGACTGTGTACACTGCTGTTCCTCTGCCATCCAAGGAGCAGTTGTGATGGGTCAGACCTTGAATTGCAGGGAATGCAAATGGCTGCTTCTCTAAGGAAAATGCTCTCATTATCTTGGTTTGTTAAGCTCATGCTTACATGCTTTTGCTATCTCTGTCTCCTCTTCAAATCATTCTTTCATTTCTCTCAGCTGAGTAGAACGACTTCAACAGCCCCCTAGTTTGCCTTTCACTCTGACCACTACACCCCAAAGAGCACATACGGAGCAAATTAACACATTCTTTCATGATGTAAGAGAGATGAATGAGAAAATTTTCAGAATAAGAAGGGAATTGACCTCCCACTACTTTCCAACCAAAGTAATCAGACTGAGGAACAAAAGACTAGTTTTTCAACTGTTTCCTGCCAACAAAACCAAGAAGTTTATTTTTTTTTCCTTCAGATCCCCCTCTGGGGATGTCTTGCTCACCTCATGCTTGACAGGAAGTATTTAGTTGCCTGACTGCTGTGGCTGAAGCCAGCACCTCTCAACACCTCAGAGCAAGCACCTGGGGACTGCTGCTGCACATCATAATTTCCTCTGGGAAACTGCACCTCATCCCTGAAGACTTTCTGAGACTTGTGCATTTTCATCTGTATCATTTTCACAGGTTTACAGGAAAGAATAACCCATCCTCCTTCTTTGTACACAAAATGAAAGTAGATTTTTGCTGAGTGTTGGTATCAAATGCAGGTTTGAACTAACTGTTTCAAAGTCTGTCAACAAAGGAGAAGAGACAAGGCTTCTAAATGTGCTGTGAGGTACTGTACTTCTCATTTACATTAAAAAAATATTGTGACCTAGATAAAATGATAGTTGCTTGCAATCAATCCACATATATAAAATGGAAAAAGGTAAAGAAAACACTTAGTTTCGCTATGCAGTAGATTGATCATGTTCACATGTGATTAATCATGTTTTTTCAGAGTGGAAATATTTAGAAAAATCTTAATTAGAGAGAAAAGCAAGTCAACCAACAAACCAACCAACAAACAAACTACAAAAATCCAACCCAAGCCTTTTGATAAATTCAGATTACTGGTATATAAGTATTAGTATTAATATTTGTTTGCATTTTTAAACTTTGAGAACAATGAGATATAAAAAAATAGTATAGACAAAGATACTGTAGCATATATAACTTCAGTTAAAAGCCATTAAAGAGGAAAGAGAGACAATTCTGGCTGTGAAGGAAGAACTCTGAGATATATATCACTTTACCATGATTCCATGATCATCTACAACTGTGTATGAAAAAAAAGTGTGTGAGATCAGAACTAGATACGTTGTTATTTCAGCTATCTCCAGCCTACTAGAGATACCAAGGACTCCAAACCAAGGAGAACATTTGAATATTTGATATTGACTCAATAGGGTTTAAAATAATCTGCAATACTGTATATGAATGCTACTTATACTTAAATGTTCAATAATTACCACAGGCAGCCATTTGTTTGATATATACCCCTCTACTTGGAAGAAATGTTGCATCCAGTTCTACATTAGCAGCACAGTACACAACATATGTTCTCATCAGGCTTTTATTAAAAATCATTAAATATAAAAAATATATTTTTTATGTTTTCTTGTTTTGTTTTCTTTCTCTCTCTGCCTTACTCCCTGCTTCAAGGTGGATAAAGCTATTACATTTATTCTAACAGATTTGCATTTCCCTTAAGGCTTCTAGTGACTAAAAATTGTTACAGTATTCTGGCTGTGTTCAAGTCAGATTAATAGCTTGGTGTCTCTGGGAAGAAGACCAAAAATATAAATTGTAATCAATTAACATTTATTACAGACAACTTGTGGTTGCATAAATTTCCACTACATATTAAACAAGTTTATATTTTTTCCTCTTTTCATACTGCTTTATCATAATCTTGATAAAATCAGCTTAAAACTTGATTTTTTTATAAAGATATGGCACTAAATTTACCATGGTATAAATATTATATTAATAATGTGAAATAAAACATAGTGTGAAAGATAGAGGTGTGAGGGAAGTGCATATATTGGGCTTCTCAAATCTCATGAGGGCTTATGATCTCTGATAATAGACACAGTCCAAGTATGAACCCATGCAATATTGTCCCAGGCATGGATGAAAGAATTCTCTTTTACATTCATTCCCAATTAATTATATATTGACCCAAGTAATGCCTGTGTTTGCCTGTCATTTGGTGTGCAATGATGAATCAAATTTTTGATCAGATGCAAATGTAAGTGAACAACTAGTAACATATATATAAATAATTACAACTAAGTGTAGCAGGGGTCTTGATACCACACTGATCTCAGATAAGATCTGATTCTGAATACCTGCGTTGGAGGCATTTCTTTGAGCTCAATATTTACTTAACTTTCACAGCAAATATTTCATTGACTAATTGCTTTGAGATACAACATTACACAAATTAAAAAAAAAAAAAGGAAAAAGAGGAAGTCTGTTATTTGGAACAAAACCTCAACAAAAGACCTCCTAGGTCTCTAAATCATAATGTATAAAATGTGTTTTAGTTATTATAAAAGAGTAATCATATATCTGATTGGAATACACACTTCATTCCTTTGGTTATAATTCAGTAGGGAATATATAAGCCTGTTTTAAAGTAAATTTAGTACATAAATTTTATGTTCAATTAGCTATCAAACATGCTGCAGAAGTGCCTTGTTCTCAAGGAAATACTAAGTTACTTTTTAGTTGTTTTTGTTGGGTTTTTTTTAAACAGTTATTTGCAAATTTCTCTTTCCTGACTTTGAATGGTTTCTTTTTTCAAGGAAATGAAGAAACAAACTAGATGAAATTCCATGATTGTAAAATATATTTAAGATCCATTAACTTTAACTGACTTACAACAACTTACACAAGTGGAAGACATGATCCTTTCTGATTTATTTTGGCAAAGAAGTCTCTCCTTTTTTGGCACTAAAGATGTTCTGCTATCACCAGTTACTAAATCTCTAGCAGTATTCATGTGAATACAAGTGAACATGCACTTACAGCTGACAGCCCAAATAATTCAATAATGACTTCTTTAGAAATTTCTAACTTTAAAACCTTCATATAAGTAAAAGTTTAGGAGTGATATTTAGAGATGGATCAATAGTGATACAGATCAATAGTGAATTCTTTCTCATTATTTATTTATTTTTAAATATGGTCCAAAAAGATGTGTCTTTTGCAAGAAATTTAAAGAATTTTCACACTTCTAATTGCAACATACTTTATTTTGCCACAGAATAAAACTTAATTTTCATTCTCACATTTTTGCCCAGAAAAGAAAAAAACAAATACAACAAATGTTCAGTTTGCTCTTTTTAGAATGCAACTTTTCGTATGTATTTGGGCTGTAGAGATGTGATGAACACTCCCACACTTCTTGGGTACTGGGGCTTGAAGCCCCTCAGGAGTAGTTGCTCCCTGGTGTATGTCTCAAAGTTAGTTTGAATAGGAGGCAGGTCTGGAAGACCTCTGGAAGTATTCTCAGCATGCTCTTTATGATTAGTTGTTCTGTGCTGTTCAGCCCTGAGTCTCTTTTCCAAGAATTAAACAGAAGAATAGAAGTTTTCACTAGACTCTATTTTCTAGCTGGTTTGAGGTGTTTTTGCTTACTGCCTCTTACATGAAAACAGCATTCAATTTAAAATATAACAACAATAAATCAGAAGCTCTTATGTATTTAATATACCAAACAGATATGATTGAAGTGTTTTCTTGAAACGTCAGAGACTTGTTTTGTTAGAAGATAGTCAGAAAATATAACAAGAAAAAACTGTTTCCCTAAGAGTCCGAAGTCACCTTACACAGAAAAGAACATTATTACAGCTTTGTTAAGCTATGTCTATATCATAAACTAAGAAGAAACAAGGATTAAAATTGTCCATCATGCTTGCTGGCACAGTTTTGTCTTAGGCCAGCTGGCAATTTGTCAGACAATGTCAGTGTATAGACTGGGCAACAGAATAGGCCACCAATTATTTGGGAGAGAGTTGCCTGTTAATTTCTGTGCATCTAAGGAGCTCAGAAAAGTCGCTGAAGATCTTTAATTCAATTTAGGAGTACAAAGAGCAATTCAATAAATAGACTGAACATGTCTTTATCAGCTTACAAATACAAGTAGAAAAATTTAGAAACACCAAATAATAAATAATATGTCTCATAATAACTAGACATCTCAGTCTGGATTTTCATTTTTAACTTCATTTCTAGTCTTCACCTTTCTGTTCAACATGTAGTGGTATACAACCCTAAGTACTGCCAGAGAAATGAGGAATCTAGATACAAATCAGGACCAGCTTTGGAAACATAAATGGTCATTCTACCCAAGTGAGCTGTCAAAGGCTACTTCATTGCTACTTTGACTGTACACTGCACAGTCAAAGTAAGCGGAGCCCAACACTCTCATCTTTGACATGACATTGACTATAGAAACTGTCATGCTTGAAGTTCATGAAAGATTTTTGCAAGCTGGAATAACCCCACTGGCACCAGGAAAAGGTGTAAATAAGTGTAAGCATTTGCAAGACTTGTGTTTAGTTTATTTTTTCTTCCTTCAATAGGTTTGTAATGGAAAAGTTGACCTTGATAAGGAAGAATTCAACCCTAATGTTCCATTCTTCTAGACAGATAAACTCTCAGCTAGAAAACATGTTAAACTAATGAAAAAAACACTAGCAAATAAGAACACAGATAATTTTGATCTGATTATCTGGGAGTTTTATTTGGTTGATTGTTTGGGGGTTTTTTTATCCAAATGCAATGAAAAATGGGTAAGGGATGAAAAAGACAGGAACAAACTGCAGAACAGACCTTCTCTAAATGAGAATATAGTACCCAGAAAGGTAAAGGAAAAGCAAATTGACTTTATTGTTTGCGAGTAAGAATAACTGTTTTATTAACTACATTTTATTATCTACTGACAATTTTTTCACCTTAAAAATATGCATTATCTGAGCAGGCGTATCTGTTCTGTGGGTGAAGAGTGCATAACCCTCACACAAGTTTGTAATATCAGAAACTTACTAAAATCTTTTACAGGAAGTTTTTATTTTTTTTTTTTTTTTAATGCTTAAAATAGTCCTGTTATAAAAATAAAAGTGATGAAAGTTTAAACAGCTTGACTGTGTATTTTTACCTGTCCCTGAATCTAAGGCAAAGGTGTACGTATCTGTTTTACTTAATCTGCTTATTCAGAAGAGACTTTTGTTTGACAGCACAATTTTGCAGTCAATAACTTTGTCACTGATACTTCATAATATTCTTTGATATCTAATTTTCATTCCTACAACACAATTTTCCAAAGCTATGCTGAATAGCAAAAAAAAAAAAGAAGAGAATCTTGGGGATTTGGGTCATTGGATTTTTTTGCAATTCTCAACAGCAGGTGATTGGATGAGTAGAAAATTTATAGACATAATCAATCATTTAAAAAATCCTTATGAATGAAATTTCACAGAGTCTTGAATTCACATAGGTCCATCAATTTCAACTGTTTGGGTTTGTACCTTTGAAAAAAGACATTTACTTAAATCCTATAGAATTTGCAGCTAGCTGTCCCAAGAAAAAGAATCTAACTTTTTATTTATCAAGCAAAACAGTGGATACATTTGGGGAGATACGTAGCCTAATTCTCTAGTTTTGTTCTAGTCCAGATTCTTATCATCTCATTGTCATACAGCTGGTCTAAGAAAGCACAAGCAAATTCTAATATATTATTTGTAGATCCATCTGACTTGATAGAAATCTAGATCTATTCTAAGCTATCTAAACTAATGTTAATGAAGAGCTTGAATGTCCTTTTCATAAATATTATAGCAACAAAAAAAGTCACCAAAAAATAGCAGAAAGCATTCTTCTCAACACATTAAAAAATACCAATAAATGTATTTACACAGTTGTATAACAAGTTGCTTTACACTTTGGCTTTTTCAAATCAGACAAGCATCAAATCAGAATGATTTAATAATGTTATGAAAGCAGGTAGTCCTGCTTTTTAAACCCTTTTGATCTCTTTGAATGTCTGTGATAAACTTCCCCCCCTAGTATGACTATACAGTATTTTTTCCTTTAAGGAAAGATTTGAATTAGAAAGGAAGTTTCCATGGGGGGAAAAAAAAAAAAAAGGAGAAAAGGGAGAGGAGAAAAAGCCCTCCCTCTGAAAAATAAAAATACAAGTACTAGCCACACAAAGCCCCCAAAACAACAAAAAATATTCCTAAACTAATGTCGCTGTTGTAATGCAGATGTGTAGTAAAACTACACAAAGTCCAGGGTCAGGTAGAAATGGCAGCAAGGCCCATTTAATGGCTTTTTCCTGAGGCTTTTATATGTTAGTTTGCAAAAAGTGAGTTAAATGGCATAAAGTAATTGGTTCTCTGGCCATCCACTGCTCGAGGGGATTGGCCTAACTTTAAGATGTCTGTTCCCAGGTGTTTTTCGAGTTGAAGCTGTAACAATCTGGGAAAAACAATTTGCAGGTGTGGATATTTATAAACTAGTAACTTTGTTTTAGTTAGCTTGCATGGGAAAGACAGAGTTATCACAAAGATGCTAGAGTTGAAGAAATTTGCTGCTGAAGCCTTTTCAGCATCCACGAACTATGATAAGAAAAATCAAAACCCAAAAGAAGGGAAAAGAGAAAAAAACATATTAACAGTAAAGACAAGACTTTCCATTGCTCCAGTACCTTGGATTATGACCTGCTCATCTTCCAGGTTTGCCGGAGGAAGAGTTCTTGGCCTACAAAGACCAGGAATCTGTGTACAAAAAGGCAACTGAATACACACAAACAACTATGTCTTTTAGATAAGATCTTTGTATGAGTAGACTAGGAGAAGCATCATTTCATAAAACCACATGCCTATTAGAAATATATGGAGTTTCTTTGTGTGTTTGAGTTATTTATAATAAAATGATTTTTCTGCATTTTATCTTTTGATAGCTCAGACAGGTAACATCAAGGCATTCCATAATCAGAGATGTCATTTCAAATGAGTAAACTGGAATCCCTCAAAAAAATCATCTATTCCCTGGAAAAATGCACAGAGGCACTCAAGGAGATGCCAGATTTTATTTTATTGGCAGAGAAGAATGTCTCATGTGGTTAGGGACAGATAGGAAAGCTTCTTTGAATCTTTACTAGGGGAATATGTCTCTGTCTGAGGGGTCTAGAGGTTATTAGTAAGATCTATATTAGATATAACTACCAGCATTCAGAACACCATTACAGCTTTCCAAAAGCCAGACAGGGCATTGACTCACCCAAGATGCTTTTAAGCTTGCTACCCTGGAGGTGATGAAATGAGGGGGAAACTAGAAAGTTGTGTGGGAGCTGTAGAAGGAAAAATGGCAGTAACATCAATAAGATTATGCCACATGATGTAGTAAAGAAGAGGGTGTTTTTATGACTAAATGTGTGTGTGACTTATAAGTTTTATAACTCTTAATTACTCAATAAATTACCATATGCTTTATTTATACAGAAAGGAAGCAGAAGAATAAATAGCAGGAGATCCAAAACCAAGCAGTCAAGATTACATAAAAAACACATTCAGGATTTTGACTATAGTCTGGCCAGAAAATGTCAGGACATGGAAATATTTAGGAATAATGATATAGTTAAAAAATCAAAGTATTATATTTTTTTTAGACAGCCCTAAATTAGGTGAGGTTGCAATTAAGGATATATATGTGCACTTGTGGGCTAGCAAGATCCAAGCACATTTTTTAAACTTGATTTTGACCTCAGTAAAATTATTATCTTTTTCAAATTATTATACTGTCACTGGCTAGTGTTGAAATTAAAGGTCTGTCAACCTTGCCATTATAAATGCTGATATTTAGGAGTTTATAACTCAGCTGTAAAAATTTCCTTCAGGCTCAAAGTTGGCAGCAAAGGCTATAAACCAGAGCTGATTTTTCCTCCCACAAAAACCATTAAAGAGTATGTTTGGACTAAATCTGAGCATATTGGAGCAAACAAAATATAAGCATTAAGTACTTTTTTGATACTTTTTATGTCTTGCATAAAACTCAATAACACCTTTTATCACTTTGTTTTATTTACTGTTTTGTTTTTTTTTTTAGTTGAGTTCAATGCTTGTAAGAGACAAAATTGACATACCTGAAAGTTGAAATCTTTCATTTACTTGCAAAGCAATTATTTTACAGGCAAGTAGCCTATGGGATTATGAATTTTTAGTGATAAAAAAGCAGACTAACAGCAGATTATTTGTAGCAGCATTAATAACAACAACAATAGTAATAATAATGAAAATTATGTCAAATTAACATAGCAAAATAGTCCCTAGTTTGAAATATTTACAAGACTGTTATGTAGAGCTAGAATATTTTCACTCCTCCAGTACTTTAGGCACCACATCATCTTTACCTGTCACAATCATATTGAATTTTTTTTTTAAGCTGTTATTTTGTTTGTTTATTATTTGTGTCTGCACTTCTTGGAAGATAATTTCAAATGGCTGTTGTGGTATGAAAACCTTTTATTTATTTCCAACTATTCATGTTCAGAGTTCATATCAATTTTTTTATGTAGCAAATTTATGTTAGTGTGGCATTAAAATCTCTGGTACGGTTGTACAGATTGATTGTACATGTTTCAGACTGAAGTTTGAGTGAGCTAATCATGTCAGGACCTTTATCCTGGTTTCCTAGTTTCACTTGCCTCTGATCATCATTGCAGAAAAGGATAAATGAAAAGACTTTAAATTAGGAATAGGAAATTACACAACTGAGGAAATAAATAGTGGGATTCTCTGGTGTCACTGGTGTATGTTGAAGGTAAGATGGCACATGTCCATTCAAAAACAAGGAAAAAGTAAATTCACTTAGAAAAAGGCGGGTTTCAAAATGAATAAAAGTCCTTTTAGTTGTGGAAGTTACTGCTCAAGAAGACTTCATAGTTCAAATATATATGAAATGAAAAGTAGCAGGATATTCTTTTATCCTTTTACATAAAATAATATAGAGTTCTGATTCACAGAATATTCTGAGGTGGAAGGCACCCATCAAGTCCAGGTCTTAGGTGAACAGCCCATACAGGGACTGAACACACAACCTTGGTGTTGTAAGCTCCATGCCCTGACCAGCTGAGTCAATCTCAGGGCCAACTCAAGAGATTCCTAACCCACAATTTGTTAGAGGCTGGGAAAGAATTAATGGTAAGTGTTACTACATAGCTGCCCGTTCTATATCCTCTGTCCTAGAAAACCTTAAGAAACCAGAAGTAAGTGTGTGTGTGTGCATGTTTTGTGTGAAAGAAAGAAGATAGGGAAGTGAGTCATAAGTTTTGTGTACAGGTATACAGTGCCCAACAATGTTCTTACTACTTGAAACAGAATTTTCAATTGGTATTTCCATACTTGGAGTAGTTTTGCTTGTAGTTCATGTTGTCCTGAAGTGATTTTCAGGGTATTTACTTTGTTTCATCTCTGTTTACAGAAAAACACATTTTCCTCAAATTTACAACATTAAATGTTTGTGCCAGAAAATCATGCTTTCTTACATATTGACAGCAGTCCACAGGGCATTTAAGAATTTAAACATTATTACTGACTATCCAGAGAAGTAGTACATGTTAGTTTTGTATTTCTATTTCAGGCACTATTTATTTAAACGTGTAAATAAAATAAATATAAATATTAAATGATACTCTATGAATTTGAATATCAGTGCAGAAGTAAGAAAACCAAATATTAATGCTAGAAATGTACACATATTTCACCTCATTACAGCAAGATCTTGTCTTGCACATATAAGATATAAAGGGACAAGTTAAAAATAATTCTTGCATCTTACTTTTGAATTTAATCTTCATTCCAAGCAAAAATTTGTTCAAATGGATTTTGTGAAGCTTAATCAAGGACTCCATATTGTGGTACATTACGTGCCTTTAATTGCTTGCAAATTGCTGTTCAACAACAGAAGTCAGGGCTGAAGTCAGAAACATGCCTTCCTCTTTTATGATGCTAAATATTATGGGAAACTATTGAGAAGTCTAAACAATTTCACATTCAGATTAGGGCTCCCAGGACTGACTGGCTTCTGGTGGAGCAGCAGCTTCATAACCCTTAGAACAGTGGACTTATCCAAGACTTTTGAAGTATCAAGGTTTCCAGTGAAACAGCAAGGCCTGAGTTCAGTTGTATTCTGAAGGTGTCACCAGTTTCCGAATAGTCAGGCTAGCAGGAAAATCTACAGATTTGCAAAGTTTCTGCTGAAATATATAAGTGACAATGGTATCTATAATGCTCCTCAAACACACTCTGGTTTTAACCAGCTACCCTCTTAACAGAAAGCTGTTAATTCTGGACCTTACTAATCATCATTGTTGCACAGGAGCTGCAAATGGAACTGACAGAAAGTCAACAACTTCAATGGTTTTGCCATTTATTTTTAAATATTTGGTGGGGTTTTTTTTTTCGTTTTTGTGGTTTTTTTTTTTTTTCTTTTTTTTTTTTGAATGAGAACAAAAGTTTTTACAGAAATTTGTGAAAAAAAAAAAAAGGGTTAAAAGATCATTTTTCCCCACTTGTAACAGGAAACAAATCCTTACAGTCTTACATACCCTACCTGTTTTTTTCTTATTCTTTTCTTGATGTGTCTGATTAGGTCTGTTGGAGACTTCTGTTATTTCTCAGAACTAAGAAACCATTGTGTTGCAATAGTTATCAGAATCAACACCAAAAAGGTTCCTATTCTGTTGAAGCATTATTCTTTGAAATACATTATTTTTAAGTTCCCAGCCAACAGTAATAGTGAACATCAACCTCATAGCATAGATTTTATGTTAGCATTTTACATGAGGGGTTATACAGCTATAACTTAAGTATTATATGATGGAATTTAATTAGGTCAGATATGAAGTGATAATATTAAAATAGTAAGTTGTACTCATCATGAAGAAAAGTTCCTTGCTTTATAGCTGTAAAATTTATGGGTGCTCTTGGAAACTTTAATGTTGGCAAGCATTTCCTAAAGAACACTCTATAATTCAAACTATGTAAAAGAAGAATTTATATACCTTGGCTGTGAATTTCAGCTGACTCTTCTCAGAAAAAAAATCAACAAAACTTAGAAGGAATCTGATACATTGGGTATTAAAGACAAAAAGTTGATTTGGAGGTTGGTTTTGTAAGAAATATCATGATTTTCAGTGAAATCTTTCGCAAAATATAACTATATGAGAAGGTGTCTTCATTGTCAAAATACTGCACATCTGAGCCATCTGAACCTCCTGAGTTCATTTTATCTATCTGAAAGTCACTTGTATAGCTTCATCTCTCTGCTTAGTGTGAACTTTAAGATTTTTAAGAATATTGGGTTATTGCAAGGTGTACAGTCAGTGGTTACAAGGCAATGGCTTTCTCGCCTTTGCTATGACGTAGGAACTGGTCGATTACAAACAGTGAATACAAATTCTGGAACTGATCAAGACTGTCAGAAATACTCTACCCATCTTATTTATTCTGAGAACTCACTATCTGTAAGTGCTAGTGAAAACATTTTGTTTTTTTCCAAAAGTTTATAATTCTCAAATTCATTCACTATTATCAAAATTGCTGCTTGTTCAAAAGTTTCCTAAGTCAAGATCTTTTGCAAAAATGTGAATTTCTGTTTTTAACTTCATTTATGTTGATTTCTTTGTACCAGTGTCCTATGTATTCATGACATATATATATATATATATACATCTATATATATGTATAATTATCCAGAATTCAAAAAAAAAAGGTTGTATTGTCTTTCTTTAATAAAAGCCCTAGAAGTTGGACTACCCATTCTAATATCAAAATACTTCATTTTAACAACATACTTAATTTGTAACATGATTTCACTCATTCAAACATCATATTATTTTCACCCTTAATTACACCTCCGTAGTAACAAGTACACCATTGACAACTAAAATTAGATTTTGAAAGCTGAACACCAAAATATATTCAAGTACTCCATTGTAAATTTCAGGCTGGAAAAACCATCAGCACCAGGATTCCAAAACATGTACAACTAGTGCAATTTTATAAGAAATATGTTTATTCACAACAATTTTTGGTAGCCTAAGTATAGATCACATCCCAGTTTTGAAACTGCTTGCTGAGATTAATCAAGACATTCAGAAATAATTATTTCTTTTATTTTTTGTCTTTTTAAAAATTTAATTTAAGATTTATTCAAAAATTATTCCCTAAAGCAGAATTCATAGACCTACTTTCCTTCTAATGTAATAAGTTGTTTCCTCTCAAGAAATAGTGAAGGTTTTCTCCCACTCATTAAATCACCCTAAAAAGCACCCAGAGTCTTACTGAGGTCTATCAGGTAGTATCAGAAGCACTGTGAGTATTTGCATTAGTAGGGTAAGTATGGAATATCTCCATTAAAAGGTTGATTTAAAATTCCTAAGTATCTTTTCAGTGATTTTGGCTCCATATGCCCAAGAAGGCTACAGGCCAATTCCTCAGACATTGTGACCCTGAAAACTCTGCAGTACCCATCCTCAGTGAATTGCCTGGATCCTGCAGTGAAAAGCCAGGTCCCACAGACCTGCTCTTCAGCCAGTCTGTTCCCCTGTGACTTGAGGGACATACCCAGACCTATTCAGGCAGAAGAATCACACCTCAGCAGAGAGGGTGAAGCTAAAAATACAAATGAAGGAACAAAGTCAGACTTGAGCTCCATCTGTCTCCTTACTTGTTTGTACCAGGTACCTTGTCAGCTGCCTTGCCTCTCCCTTTGAGGATAAAAAGTGAATGTAGAAAGAAATTACTACCAGTGTCATGAGCCTGGAAATCTGCTCAGGTCTGCTTACTGAACAAGCTATAAATATAGCCACAGCTGTTTCTCTGGGACCTCTCTTTTCCACTTAAGGCATGGAATTTGTTATTCACCATGCCCATGCTGTTCTAGGCTGCTAATTTTTTCTCTTTCTACTCCTTCTCCTTCTCCTTCTCCTTCTCCTTCTCCTTCTCCTTCTCCTTCTCCTTCTCCTTCTCCTTCTCCTTCTCCTTCTCCTTCTCCTTCTCCTTCTCCTTCTTTCTCCTTCTCCTTCTTTCTCCTTCTCCTTGTCCTCTTTGTTGTTGCTGTTGTTGCCATTTGTTTTACAAATATGAAGGCTGGCCTGACTTTAAAAACATCATATATCTAATTTATCTCTTTTAACCTGTGATTTTTGCAAAATCTATCAGAATTTTTGCTTCTGAAAATAAACACTGATTACAGCAAGTTCCTGCAGAAATGTATGAAAGCTAGTGAAACTGTAACTTCTTGCTTGCCATAGCTGTTAGAACAGGTACATGAGACAAATAAAACTCAGCAAATATGGCTTTTGCCTTAAAAGTTTTCCGGAACTCAGAAACATGATTTAATTTGTTCTTACAATAAAAGCTAAATGTATTTTTCCTCTTGATAAAAAAGATGTGGTTTTGTAGCATGAAATTCGTGGATATTTTTAATTTCAGTTATTCAAATATCTTTCATAGTACTGTTACCTTTTTTTTTTTTTTTTAATTTGGATGCTTATTTCTTATTTTGTTTTAAAAAGACTCTTTCTAATTACATATGCAGGGAATCCATTGCAGTCAGAATCTGAAGAGCTGAATAGGACACAATTTTTAAAACATAGTGAACTTAATGGTTTGACTTGAAGTATAATTGTATATATTATTATATTTATTTATTGGCTCTTGGCAATGTTCTCCTTTCACATCTGGTTTCTACTGCCAGCACCTTGTTACAGCTCTCTCCATGGCTTTATTATTTCACTATTTCTTTATTTTTTAATTCCCACATTTGTCTGATTCATACAACAAATAAAAGAAGACCCCTCTGTACTGAATATTCTTCCAGAACTTGAACTGTGATCTTTAACCTGGGGAACTCATACAGCTTCTGCTGTTTTGTCCACATCAGGACATCCTGCAATAGTTCTCAGCTGGGAGGTAGCTGGCAAATAGCAAGACCACATACTCAGTGCAGATCTACCACAGGATGAATGTTTTCTGAGGCAACAATATTGAAAAATAATCCTTCTCCACAAAAACCCCAAGTCCCCCCTCCCCTCAAAAAAAAAAAAAAAAAAACCAAAAAAAAACCAACCAAACGAAACCAAACCCAGAAAGCAAACCAACCAAACAAACAAACAAAAAAAAAAAGCCCCCAAACAACAAACCAACACTGCTGCTGCCATTTCTGCCCTAATCTAATTGTTTAAGTGGGGGACTTGAAAGGGATCTTTTAGCTTTATAGCTATCTTCTTCAAGATACCTCAGCAGGAGAAAAGCATTGAGTAATAACAGAAGGAAACTTTCTTTGTGCTTTACAGAGGAAGCAAGAGAAACACCTCCTGCCAAAAACACATCCTGGCTCTGTGTATTGGGTTTCCATAGCAAGGTTTTGGTAGTGGGGGCACTGCAGGAGTGGTTTCTGTTAGAAGGCACTCAAAGCTGCCCAGTGTCAGACAGAACCAGCTTCCACCAGCCCCAGGATGGACCCGTCACTGCCCAAAGCTGAGCCAGTCAGCCCCACTGATAGCAGCTCTGGGGTATCGTATTTCAGAAAGGGTAAAAACTGCCACAGAGAAGCTGGGAGACAGAAGTGAGAAGACAAGCAGCCCTGCAGACACCCAGGTCAGTGAAGCCAAGGGAGGAGGCACTCCAGGCACCAGAGCTGAGATTCCCTGCAGCCCTTGGTGCACACTGTGATGAAGGAGCTGTGTCCCTGCAGCCTGTGGATGTGCATGGTGGAGCAGAGATCCACCTGCCACCCATGGAGGACCCCATGCCAGAACAGGAGGATGCCTGAAGGAGGCTGTGACCTCATGATAAGCCCATGCTGGAGCAGGCTCCTGGCAGGACCTATGGACCCACGGAAAGAGGAGCCCACTCTAGAGCAGGTTTTCTGGTAGGACTTGTGACCCCATGGGGGTCCCGCACAGGAGCAGCCTGTTCCTGAGGGACTGCAGCCTGGGGAAGGACCCATGTTTGAGAAAATCACTAAGGACTGTATGCCATGGGAGGGATCCCATGCTGCAGCAGAAAAAGAGCGGGAGGAGGAAGAAGCCGCAGAGAAAAAACATTAAGAACCGACTATAACCCTCATTCTCCATCTCCCTATGCCACCTGGAGGGAGGAGGTAGAAGAGTTGTTAGTGCAGTTCAACCCAGGATGGAGGGAGTGGAGGGAAGGTGTTTTTAGCTCTGCTCTTGTTTCTCACTGTCCCCATCTGCTATAGATTGTCAATAAATTCAAATATTTTCTCCAAACTGAGAGTGTTTTGCTTGTGATGGTAATTGCTAAGTGATCCCTTCCTGTCTTTACTTCAACCTGTGGGCTTTTAATCATATTTTCTCCTCTGCATTATTGAAGTGGGTGAGAGATGGAGCTGCTTGGTATATACCTGGTGACCAGCCAAGGTCAAAACACCACCCTATTACCCAGATGGAAAAAGGGTGTATACTTAAGGCATAGGTAAATTATATTGAAATTATGCTTCTTATAAACTTGAAATAGAAATAATTTCCCCTCTATTTTTCTCCCTTATATCTGTATGGTTTGTTAGCATTTTTAAATGGGAAGTTGGTGACTTTTATTTTACAGAAGCAAAGCACCTTATTTGCTAGGAACCAGAAAAATAGAAATTACACACATTTATATTTTCAGAAAAACTAAAGCAAATCCAGCAAATTATTAGGGATTCTTTTTTAAATTAGAAACTTCAAAATGTAAGCATGCCTCTTATACAAAGTGAGCGTGTAAATTTGGCAAAACAAAATATCTTCTTTTTTATGCATCTTAATCTCAAGTGCTTAGTTATGACAGAATGTAGGTCTCCCAAAAAGCAGTTTTTTAAGGTGAAATACTGATAGTGACCCTAAGTAGCAGGGAAACTGTTGCTTTCTTGTTAAAATAAATAGCATATTAAAAATGTCAGTCGTCCATTTTTTGGTTTGTTTTTGGTTTTTTTGTTTGTTTGTTTTGGTTTGGGTTTTTTTGTTTGTTTGTTTTTTTGGGGTTTTTGTTTGTTTTTTGGTTTTTTGTTTTTTTTCTGGCAGAACAAAGCTACTTGCTTAATAAAAGGAAATATTCATATTGGAACAAATTATTTGTTAATTAATGTATCCCTAAGGAGATTTTATTGATTTAATTAGGGTGTAGATTATTTCTGTAGCTCCTCATATTAGAATATTTCCTACAAGTGAAAACAGGTGTACTTTAAATGGTAGGTTATGTATTTCATGCAGTTACATTTGATCCATAGATTGTATAGATTTGTTATTAAAGCAGTCATAACAGTCGTAACCTTACAGTAACAGATGAAGTCTACAGAAAAATCCCATTTTTGATTACTTACACATGCTCCAAGAAACCTTCTGGCAAATTCTCTGTTCTGTTGAATTTTAAAAAATTTAGGAAAGTATTCCTGTAAAACATATTTTACCACATAAAATAGGAAAGTGACTAGATAGTTTTATAGGAAATAACGGATTAGGATCATTTGCAAAGGGACTTGAGTACTGAAGTATATAATGTTCAGGTGTCCAGTATGATCTGTAAAAAAAACAGGGTAGCCTAGGAGTGTCATGCTAAGTAAGTTTAGTTGCTGAAGGTACTGGAAGCAAGTTAGCTGTACCACCTGCAAAGCATAAAATATATATGGAAAAGTAAACACTTAAACCCATGTTTCAGAGCAGCTGGCTGGACTATAATGCTAATAACTTTTTCTTCCTCTGAAATTCAGACCAGAGCAGTTATTAGGTTTGGAAACAGCACCCCTCTAACCCAGATGATGAAACAAAATGCAATAAGCATGCAATCAGGAAAAGAAAAGAAATTAAAAGAAAGAAATGAAAGAAAGAACCATGTGAGTATCACAAAAAATGTAATGTGTTTGGTCTGTCAAATCAAAACCTTAAAAGTATGTAATATCTTATCCACAATGCAGCCTCACCCTGAATGAACTAAGGTAGCTAAGATACAAAAATAAGATCATATGGTAGCTAAGAAAGATGTAGGATAAATGTGTCCAGACCTAAGCTGATTTTCCTTTTTGATGGAATGTTAACTGTGTAAACTCTTTCTAAGATTAGGTATCAAGCAAAGCTGCTAAACACCTCTTATATGCTAAACGCAGTGTTGAGAATTAATGACATGCCATTGTGGGATGCTAAAAATAGACTAAGGCCTTAGATGTGTCAGGATACATGAAATCGTGAATTTCACTTACATTTAGTTGTCAACAATATATAAATATATACATTTAAAATGGGTACACCACTCCATGACAGTTTTAGAATGTATTTACATGAGTAGGCAAGGAGATCAACAGTACCAATTGTGGTGTGCCTATTGGTTCCAAATGACATCCACAAAAAATGCTACAGGCTTGCAGAATCTAGTCATCGTCACCTTCCCCAAAACCTACACCCAGGCATTCCTTCAGCTGACTCTTGCACTGTCTCCCACACTCAGAGGAATAAGCCACTGTCCTCATGACTACTTGAAGGAAGGGCTACAAGGCATCGAAGTGGTTCCAACAGAAGGGTGTTTTCTGTCTGATCCAATGACATTACCTGCAAAATAAAATGTGACTGTCACAGGCACAGGATGTGCTTTCGCTCTATATGATAAGGTACATGATAAGCCACTTAAGGCTGGTCTTTGTCCATTACTGGCCTGACTTATCAAAATGTTCAGTACCTTCCTTCGAATGGTTTCAATATCTTGTCACTCACTACTCAGGACAATGACTGTGAAGCATAACCAAGCCCTTGGAGGAATGATAGCACCTCCTGAAAGAACAAGAAAAAAGTCAGCATAGCTTATACTCACTGACATGATTTATTGGAACCTTCCTGTGTGATTTTGAACTCTCCTTTGTTTTAAATGGAAAATATTACTTAATTCTGGAAGACTTCCCTGAATAGAGGCAAAATAAACTTTATACAATCAATTTTGGAAAACTAAGGGAATTTCAAAAAAGGAAACCTGAAATGTTGTTATATACCTACATGCTTGTAATTTACTGAACATATTGGAAATTAAAACCTCTAGAAATCATAATAAGTTGTTATGAAGTGCTTCTTTAGTTTTTTTTATAAGAACCTAAAATAATGTGTCTTAAATGATTCATTAAATACTCTGATTTTTTTGAACAAAACCTAGAAATCCTATAAATATAAGGATCCAGATTCTTCAGGGTTCTGGGCCTACTTGGCCATGCAGAACATCCTCTTTATTTGAATAAATGTCATGTGAGTGGTTTACAAGAGGATATCAGCAGAAAACCCTTCATCGGCTGAGGCCACAAGACTGATGGTTATCAATTCATGTTCTATAACCCAAGGAAGAATATTGTGATGTTATAGTTGTTTTTTTCTTGGTAGGTTGGCTGGGGTGGGGGTTGTTTGTTTGGTTTAAATTTTTCCTTTTCAACTTGAGCTATGGATACCTCTCCCTTTTTTTTTTTTTATCCCCACTTTTTGGAAATGTCTATCAAATGGCCAGAATTTCTTCAAAAGGTTTTGTATGAAATTCTCCTAAGATTTCACACTAAACAATTCATAAGTATTCTAGACATAAAAAAACCTATAAAATCTATTTATATACTTATGTTTTGATGGGATATTTCAAAGGTCTTCTAAATCTATTACAGTTACAGGATTTTTCTTTATTCCTTGAGAGCCATGAAAAAGACAGTAAAAATCTGAGAAGTCTGTTATTCTATTACATTTATAATGGCACATTTAATGACAATATATCCAGTGAGGTGCTAGGAAGTCAGAGGACTTCAAAAGTTTTATTCTGAAACATTCAAAAGATTTATGTTAATGCCTGAAGACTGAATTCAGAATCTCCAAAGACAAACATATACTGTGCTGCACCATAACAATGCTATGTCTTGAAACACTTTCAGTTTATTTATTCTTAGTTCTGTTACACATTTGCTGTACTCTGAACTGCGTAGGAAGACTGATACCTTAATTTAAACTCCTACCTTTAATAAAGAAACAAGATACAGTACACTGTTGTATGAATTCTTTGCCTTATTATTCATAGAAATGGATTAACTTATACTACCAGAAGTAAGGCTTAGAAATAATTCTCTTTTTAATGGCTCCCAATTCAAACTATAAGAGTGAAAAAATACAGTTTTGTCTAAATGTTAAACACAAGGCTGCCTGGAGAGAGTCATGGTTGTTGCTATCTGTCTTGTTTCTAGGGTAAAACTGAACAATACATCTTCCATGAAGACTTCCATGTGTAAAAGTAAAGTATACATAGAAGTGAGAAAGATTGCTCCCACAAGAAAACACAGTGAGTATAACTGTAGCTCAGTGTTAAAGAGAGGGCTTTACAAAGGAAGACATTCATTCACAGGATTTATCCCACAAGAACTACAAAGCCTCACATGGAATCTTAGCTGAAATGGTAACTGTCAAAGAATTTTTTAGGGTTTTTATTAGTCTTTTCTGCCCTTTATGCATGTTTATATATGTAAAAACCACAGTAGCTCAGAACATCAGGACAGACCTAACAGATCAAGGAATTCAGTAGCTAAATACAGCGAGGTGCTGAGGTTACAGTTACTTTCCACTGACAACAAAAAGATCAGCTAGAATATTTATCTGAAATACAGTCATCTATGTTTTATGTAATTACATGTGGCCCCCATTAGTAAAAAAGTTCTACAAAAGACAGGTTCTAATAATGAGATGAAAAGTAATAAAAGATATGCTTCCTCCCTCTTTTCAGACATTTCTTCCATAATCTAAGAGTGAGTTTTTAAATGATGTGACTGTAAGAAATATGCCATTTTTAATAGAGAAACAACTCCCAGCTATTAAAGCTTGGAGTCATTTCCTCTAATGCGTGTGGAAGAAACAGCAAGGAACCACCCCACTTGTGGCAGTAACACTTGTGACTACTTCTAAATGTTGGGAAATTATCAATATCAAAATATTTAGTTGAAAGGGACCAAGTCATGACTAATTAACAGATTTTGAATCATAAAAATAACACAAGGCATCTTCTAGTCCATGTAATGCAGGCATCTAAATTTTTGGTCCATAATGTCATTAAGCCTGTGCATAAAACACAAGTATTTGAGGACATCTAAAAGAATATCCCAGTTCTCCGAGCTGTAGGAAAATCTGGAGGAACATAAAGGCTACTTACTTAACAAGGAATAAGGCTAGAAATTATTTAAACACAAAAATAGTTGAATTTGGCTAACAGGTTGTTTTTTATTTTGTGTCTGAAACATCCTTTTTGCTAATTTGTTAACAAAATAAGGAATATTATTTATCTTAAAAGTATAAGACTGAAAAGCCAAATAACTCACAAGACCTGTTCCTAATTTTCTGATTGTCAGAAAGAAACCAAACTAAAAAACTTTGGATACATTCCTTTAAGTAAGTCTCTGTTAGTATTCTATCTGACCTTTCAATTAAGTCTTACCATGTTGTCTATTCAAGGATCTTTGAACAAGGATTTGGAAAGTCTTAGCTGTTTTCCCAAATGACACAGCAGATTGCTTCAAAATCAATTACATTACCATTAGAAATTGGATTTTTTTGAGTCCTGTATTCATGAGACAATGAGAGTTAGCACTGAGCATAGAGTTTTAAAACCCATTTTCCTTCATTATAGAAACACTTCCTATGAATTTCCTATTTCATGTACAGACCAGAATGCCTCGTGACATCCTAAAACCAAGGAAAGACAACCCTTTTGTCAACCTTATATTCTCCTGAAACATAGAAACATGTTTTCACAGCATGGGCTAGAATTTAATTAGGAGCTATATCTATCATTTCTCCTCTAATTTTCTCTTGCACATATCATCATTTGTAATATTCTTGTTTGCATTATTAGGACTATATTTCCTGGGCCTGTATATTTCTCTGAATGAGGCTTGATAGGTGGGAAAATAAAAAAAGAAGTCCTATCAAGACCTGAATTAATCCCTCTTAATATAATATATTAAAAAAGTCCATAAAGTAGTAGATTACCTGGTCTTACCTTCCTCTTTAATCAGGTAAAAAGACAATTTAAGAGGACCTTTGAGCCTTTGGGACCTGAGATGTCTTCTGTGTAACCTGCAGTGCTGGGGTTCAACTACCCATGCCCTTTGCCTGTGCATTTTGGGGAATCCCAGCTGTGTGAACTTGGCTTAGCTTTAATGAGTAAAAATGTTTAACTGCAATGGAAAATGCAAACTAAGACCTTGCAAGAGAAAGGACATAAAAAGACAGGCAGAAGTAAACCTGTTTAGAGTCATGGTATTTCAGGACTTAAAAGAAAAATGCTGACATGAAAGGGTGCAAAAGCCCAAGAAAAAAAGCAGAGTGAGAATGTAGCAAATCAGTGGAAACAAGGATGACACCAGACCTTTTCCAGAAGCACAGGCAGAAAATGTTCTCCATTTGACTGATAACTGTCTGGACAGTAAAAACTCCAAGGGAGTCTCTGCAGATCCTGCAAGTCTGATTATCTGAATAGCATAATAGTCTAAAACTCATGTCTTCTATAATAGCCCCTGGATATATTTCTTATATATTATATTTACAGATTTTGTCTTCCCATGGAAAAAGATGTGTGAAAAGTAGAGTAGTTCAAAGTCTTTCGTCAGTTACTAGACAGAAATATAGAAAGTTAGTCAGTGTCAAAACTTACATAAACCCCATATAGAGGGGAGTTGTTCAGTATTTTAAGATGAATTAGCGGTCTGTGACTTTTCAAATTTGCACTGATATCTGCAAATTCACAGATCACAACTGAGGAAAACAGCTGTCCTTGAGATTTCTACATTGCATTAAAAAATAGAATGCAGAAATCTAAAATAATAAAAATGAAATTATGATAAAAGAATTGCATACTATTCACCCTTGAAGAAACTAACATTCCAACTCTGATTTAGTTTCTAGAGAAAAATAAAAAGTAAAATGAACTTATTTCTCAGGTTTTGTTTAAATATTTTGCAGCATGTTTTCCTTGTAAGGATAATTGTTCCTTAACCTCAAGATAAATTCAAACATTATGTGTAATGTGCCATTACAAATGAATAAAAACCCAACCCCCTAGTAAAATATAAAGCTGATCTGACATTTTAAAATCTTATCCAAATATCTTCTTGATATTTCTTGATATTTTTGATTAAACATAATTTTCCTGAAATTTAATGCATTTTCTTGCAGAAAATACTGCAAGATATTTTGATTTTGTCATCATATCTTTCAGTAATCTCAGGGTCTATGGAACCAGAATTCAAACTGTAACTTTCGAGTTGTATGTGGAAACAAAGCAGAACTTGAAAATGCTTCTGGAATGAACCAGTATTTGTAAGATGTAAAGAAGTAAAAAGCCAATTAAAAATTAATGGTGGAGCTTGCTCACTTCTTAAAAGAAACATTTTAATTCCTGATCAATATAGGAAAATATTTATGTCTATTGCTGTTAACTGAAGCATGTAGGATTATTTAGGACTTTATCACTGTAAAATTATCAAGGTAATCAAAGTTCAAATAATTGTTCCTGTGAAGTAGATTGCTCACTTATTTTTTGGGAAAAAAGTCTCTTATTTGCCCGAACCGTGAGCTTGGGCAATCTGACTTTTTACCTTAAGTGGATATGTCAGAAGACACCAAAGACATGTTATCTTTGAAGAAAGGTTTTATTAGATCTCAAAATAATAAATCAGAGCAGATAAGGGGTTCTTTGAAATGGGATCTATACATGCTGATCTATCAGCACAGCACAAAGCCCTGCCTGATGTGTTCACAAGCGAAACTTGTGTTTCAGATAAGTGCAGATTAACCTCAGGGGAGGCATCCTCCAGGCAGAGCAATTGCAAAGCAGGCTTGATGTCATCATCACAGCCTTGTATAGCCAAATGTTCTGTATTAATTTTCAGAAAGACCACAGAAAAATTAGGGTTTGGTCACTTTTTATTTACACCGCGAGACTGACTTAAAGCACAGAGGTATCAAAAAATGTGAGCTTCTGAAGGCATGTACACCATGAGTACATAGTACTTGCACAGTGGCTCTCAGAGATTATTTCACTGGTTGTTCTTCAAATTAGAGATTATTCCTGTTTTCTATCACATCTTCCTCAATCTTCCTCATGTAATATATGCACCAGAACATATGCAAGCAAACACACTCACAACTAATACAAGATTATTTGCCAGGAACCTGAACACCAGAGCTGCCATGAGAGCCACAGAAAGGAATACTGCCTTATATTTAAAGCACTGGTAGCAGCAGATTAATTCCAGCCCTTTCAGATGACCTGCTGGCTGCTATGGCATTCACCATATTCTATATCCACCAGGCCCACAGACAGTAGGAGTCAACAATCATTTCTGTGATTATAAAGTGTGCGCGAGGAGCAAATTCCTAATACCACATCTCCTGCACACCTTGGCACGGATGCAAGTAAATATATCAAGGCCTTCAGAACTGGGCCGTGTATAAACAAGTGTTACTTTGTGTTAATGACTTCGGTGATGACAGAAAGTTACAGAGCAGCAAATGCAGGGCACTTGGTGTATTTTACTTGGAATGGGACACCACTTGACGCAACATTCCCCAAACTTCTGGCTTAGCCCTGGCACAGAGGCAAATACATGGGCCAGATGAGAATCTGACCTCACCGTTTCAAAGTCACTATTACCTTCACAATTACCTTGTATTATTGTGACCAGAGAAAATAAAATTTTAACTGTGCACCCAGCCTGTAAATCTTGAAGTTGCCTGTTTTCTCTTTCAATAACACCTCACCCAAGACACGGCTTTTTCAAAAAGAAAAATCCTTAAAATATTCCAAAAGTCACTAATCTTCCACAAGTCTTAAATCAGTCTTTTCTCCTCTTGGAGTTTCAGAACCTCTGTAACTTCTTTGGAGGTTCCCAATTATAAACTTGCTCATCCAATCAAAGAATGGGAAGAATATCATACCTTTCACCAAATGATACTATGACATTCACAAAAATGATGTTTTAGTTTCAAACCCTGAGTATCAAATACTTCATGATCAATATTTTTCCAGGGAAAACTTGAGAAAGCAAGCTGAATAGTGAGGAAATTCAGAGCAGCTATGGCATGCTTGAAGTCTTCTCATGAGCAGCAAAAGAATTATTTTACATAGTAGTCAGGGTGAGTAGACATTAGAGATTGTCTTAGGTAGAAGAGGAGCTTTTATCTGTAGGCAGATTAAAAAGAAAGAGGACCAAGAAACTATTAAATTGGGATAGTTGAGATGGAGAGGAAGAGCAGTGTGAGAACTATCTAAAATAATCAGTAGTCTTGCAGTTCGTGTTAATTTTACTGTGCTTAATTTTAAGCAACAGTAAATATTTGTTCTCTATTTTTAAAATCAGAAACATGGTCAACCTGCGCCCTCATCATTAGCAATACTTTCCAAACTTGTATGAAAACAAATGTTTAGTTCCATTAGACTCCTTCTCATTGACATTACATAATGACATTGCTCATTTTTTGAAATGTCTGAAATTACAGCAATTAATTATATCACAAGGCTGAAATGATCTTGCCATCATTGCTAACTTTGAAGGCTAATATTAAAAATGTGTGAGCTTCAAGAACATGGCATTTTTAATTCTCACTTCAGCCACCTACTGTGTTTCTTCAAGGATTCATATAGTTCATTTAACAATGCTTCAGACTTCTTTTTCCACACTTAGTAGAATAATTGACATGCATGTTTGAACAGTGATATGGGGATTGTGGGGGAGGGGTAAGAACATGTATCACCTTACTTCTTCAATAATGCTATTTGAGGAAAAACAAACTTTCACAGAATTAATGAAAACTTTAGGCAATTTGACAGATTATTTGTGAGCATCTGAATAAAAAAAAAAGGAAAATGGAAAAAAATGAAGAAAATTGCCAAGCTTTGCACAGCTTCACGTGTCCTTGACACAAGCTCTAGTAGGAAGAGAAAACTAAATATCAGTTTAACTCCTGCCTAACCAGAGCCATCCTCTCCCCCATACATAACCAGTAAAATTGAATGTTGTCATGCTTGGGGTGTGAGAGTTAAACTCCTTCTTTTTTCAAGATTTTTCACAAGTGAACTTCTAAAGTCAAAATTGAAGATTCAGGTCACACTAATATATTTCTCTGATTTCAGAAGTGGAATTACAGATTAGGCAGAGAGAACAATGAGGTCATGAGGCCGCAACCAATGAGCTCTTTTGAGTTTTGGAGAATTTTTTTAAGCAAAGTCAGAGTTGGTTACCTGATTTTTTTTATTTACATGTTATAAAAAACTTCAGGAAATTTTCTTTATGCATTATCTGCAGGTTATAGTGAAAGATACTGACACCATTGTACTATGTGCTCTATAAATAAATAAAAAAATTTAGTCCATACCTCTCACAGTTTCCTGCAAGACTTCAAAAAGGGAGAATGTACTTGCCTAAAGGAACTACTTATTTTTTTGTTTTTCAAGTTAAGATGATGTTGTCAGTCCTAACGCTAGTGACAAGATACAGCAGTTTTTAAATTTTTACCTTTAAATCTAAAAAGATAGGACTGCAAATATGCTGAGATAAAATGTTCATGAGCTAATAACTTTCCCGGTTCTACTAAGTTCTTATTTTTGAGACTTTTCTCCTGACAAGGGTTTGAAAAGAGTTATCCTTTCATTTCTCAGCTGAAAATTAATTTATTCTTATACCTTGTCACCTCTCATCAGTGAAAACTATCATTGAATAATAGGGTTTACTACAGACAAGGGTTATAATTGACACTTTGAATCTGTGATAGGCAATGGCACTCCATCCTTTTGAAATTTTCTTTTATACTGCAGATGTGTGCTTCTATCTGTGGCACAATATTTAAACAGAGTTGAATAATAAAAATCAATACCCTAAATTGCATTAAACAGTTAAGAACTGATAAGGATTTTAAAAAGTTGCCCTCAGTCCATGTTTCCTCAGATAAAAAAGGTACTTTGGTAGCATCAGAACCCTTTTATCAAAGCATTTCATCTGACACAGAGTGGAAGAGAGAAACCTGCCGCCTTTAAGACACAGACAAGCACATTTTTCTTATTGTAATCCATTTTTATTATAGTGCCAATTCTGTTATACTTTTATAGTTATGACAGAGAATTTCTAGAGAGTCTAGATATCCTGGTGTCATGGAAGTAACACTTTGTGTGATACAGTAGCTTTGATAAAGAGATGCCTGTGTCCATACCAGTAATCTCATTTTGTGTCACCATTCACCATTTCTTTTTCTATACTTCTATATTAACACCTGTCTTCTCAAAATGTGTTTGTTCAGCTGACTCCTCTGTAGTGAGAGAGTGACACAGAATTAATACAACAACCAGAAGACTAGAAAAACAAAGATCTTAAGGGATATAAAACATATTGTCAATAATGATGTCAGGAAGATTAAAAAAAAAAGAGAACAGTTTCAAAAATATTCCATGTTTTGTAGATGCAGTGTATAATTTTGCTTTACATTTGTTTTTGGACATTATTTCAAGAGTGTGTTGGAAAAAAATTTAAATTTGCTGTACTGATTCAATTCACCATTATCCATCTTTAATTCTCCCTGCAGAAAATTGAGTAATTTGTAACCTACTGGTTTGCCTACCAGTGTTACCTGAACAGCACTGAACAGCAGCTATGAAATGTCAGTTATTCATAGAAACCAAGAACTAGATGTTCCACAAACTATGGACATAGACATATCCTTGCTGACTACCTCTCAAAGCACTCACTGGAAAGCATGCATGAGCATGAAACACCATGGTGCTGTTTTAGCATGTCACCGAATCCTGGCCTGACAAAGAAGGAAGATAGCATGACATCCCCTTCCCAACTGATTTAAGGCATTCATACATGGGCTTGCTGTCACTGGGACTGTGTTTCTAAAATGTTATTTGAAAATTAGACTGAAATGATTACTTGGTAGTTCACTTGTTGCTAGAAGAGTGAGAAAAGGACTTTCAGTTTGCAAATTAACAAGCTTTCAAGGTCTTGTGCACACCCACTCTACAACCTCTGTGCTTCACTCCAGGAGTTTGACTGGTAGCTGCCAGCTCTGATGTGGTCCAGCTCTGTTACTTAGCACATGTCCATGATGCCCAGATAGCCATTATATCTTCATCCCTCAGGACTTTACCAAGATGTTCTTTGGATAATATGTGTTTTCTCTTTGTCATTGAAACAACATTTCCTTCAGAGTTTTGACCTCTCCATTCAAAATTTAAAAGAAAATGACAATTGCCTGTGTCACTCTCTAGTGTTTATTATGTTTTATTGTACTTTTTGTGGTCTGCAACTGTCCACCATCTTTTTCTTTTTTTTTTTTACCTCTTTAATTAAAGTTTGCTCTTTGATGTGTTTCACACACATCACTCACAGCTTTGCAGCAGTTTAAATGATACTGAGGCAACAATAAAGGTAAAACACCCTAAAAGTTTATTTGCCAAAGTAAGACTGTATTTTGCTTCATACTGTTAAATGTTCATGTAACTAAAATAAAACAATCCTCATTAATTTCAAACCCAGAAAAAAAAAATAAAGAAAAACTGTCCTTCAATTAAAGGTTATTTCAAAAGACAGGTATAAGGCACATCAGCAGAAGGGAGTGGTTATTTAAAAAAATGCTAATTCTGATTAAACAAAATAATGTAAAACGTGCTTTCTTCTGCAATATCTATTTCTGCACATATTTTTCAGGGAAAAAAAATCTGCATATGGGATTATCTGGAAGTGGAGGGAGGATATCAGTTGAGTGTGTCACTTAGACTTTTTTAACCGTGTACATGCGTAATAGACTTTATGACTAACAGAAGAAGAGAATAAGAGCAGCCTTTGAGAGCCAGAAGCTGTAAATATCTACTCAATCCTACAGGTACTGAACAATATGGATGCAGTCTGTAAACTTCTGGTTTTTTCAGGTACATATTTTTTCTGTTGCATAGGCAAGACAAGCCCAGCAGCAACAGCCTTCAAGATACAGCTAGCACTTGGTTCACTTCCAGCAGCTGTTTGGAACAGAATAGTTCTAAGTGAGCCATTTCAGCAACTAGAAATTGCAGCCATCTACTGGTAACTTCCAAAATGTCAGTCAGCCAGAGACTTTAGGGCTTGGCATCTATTTATATTATCTCCCCAGACTTATCCAAGTAGTTGAAGAAAGTGAGAGCTACAGCATGATGGCTGGCCCTTTTGAAGCTCTGTTGTTGAAGCTATCCACAACTGTATTTGCAGCTCTCCACTACTGTATTTTTTACTTTCTTTTTGTATCCGCACACTGACACCGTTTTAACATTTAAGACATTTAGTATGGTTTATAAAAGAAATGGGAATTTAATAGTGTACCCTTTTATGTTTTCCCTGCCTTTTTTTTTTTGCTTTTTTTTTTTTTTTTGTACCACTGTATTAGGCTCAAGTAGAAGTATTAACTGATAAATCTTGCCCTGTGGTTGTAGAAAAACAAATGTACTTGCTGTTTGAAAGAGCAGCTTAATGGTGGTGGTCTGGTTTCTTGAAACTGTACAGAGCGTGCATTATAAAGCACTACTGAAGGTACTTTTATGTTCAAATTACTGACTTCTACTGTACAATTCAAATTTTTATTTATTTACTTTCTATTAGACTTAGGAGATTCTCAAGGCCTGAAGGTGGAAGAATCCTTATTGTTATGATCTCTGGTGCAATTCCTGTCTGGTTGCTGGGTCACATTGCTTATTAACCATGCTAGGAATTCAGAAAGATTCTCTCTGTTGCTTTGGGAATAACATGTTTTTGTATTTTAACAAGGAGTAGACTGCTTTGGAGGGGCTCCTAGACAAGGGAAATCTCAAGGGGAGCATAAGAGACAGAGAAAATATTTGGACCAGGTACAGGATATGAAGGAGTTTTCCTTCCTTAAATCTTTTAATTGAATGACTGTTTTATCTCAAGATTAGTCATGGCTGTCTGGGTTATTTCACTTATTTGCAGGCAAGATCCGTACCTTCTCTTCCTTTCCACCAGTCCCTGGATGGCAATTTCTTCTGAAGTTATATATATGCACAGTTTAGATTTTTAATGCCCCAGAACGTCTGGTGCCTCAAATGATATGTAAGAGTTCAATATTGATTTTTATTCTTGTATCTATATACTTTGATAAGAGGTAACAAGTACCTGTTCTAGCAGGTATGGAAAGGTGCTGAAAAAGCCCCAAAACCTTTCCAATGACAGTTGTATTGGCTAGGTGATAAATAAGTAAGTGTTACTGTGCCTTGCCAGTAAACGCTGACTGAAGTCACAGGGTACAGTAACAGCTCAGTACATTTGACACTGCTGGAAAGTTCTGTGTAGTTTAACTAACAAGCTAATTCTGTCAAATGAACAGTGGTAAGTGAGGTTCAAGACATGGACATGTGCCAGTTTGAAGTTTTCTTTCCAACTAGGTGTACAGCAAGTTTTTGTGTCTGACAGATAAGTGGAGTTCAATGTCTGTAAGCCTGGCATGACATCAAGTCGGAGAAGGACACTGTGACATAAGTAAGGTGCTGCTGTGGCTAAAGTGCCCTGTTGACTCTTTTTGTGTTAAGAACAGAAGGAATACACTCCCCTGGACAGAATATCAGTCGCCCATGCTTGTAATCAAACTTCCAAGTAGAAAAATATAGCTTAGTTTTATGAACAACATGACCCTTGCCCTCACTCACACAGGATCAGTATCTCTTATACATGAAGAAAGAAAACTTACTTTCCCAGCTTAAAAATAATTCAGTTGTCTTGTAAATTGCAATATTTCTTTGAAAAATGATGACAATTTCCCAGATTTATTCTTTAAAAGGAAAGAGTTCAAGATGAAATTAAAAAAAAATAAAAATAAGGTTCATATTTTTCCTCTCCCTTAAATAGTTGTTACACTTAAACATTCCAATTCTATGTCTTTAGATACACATTTTTCTTTGAAATTCTCCTTTTAATTTGTAGATATATTTTTGTAAGGAATACAACTATTCAGTTCTTACTCTTGTCCTATTCAGAACTATCCCATTGCTGACAATTGTTTGTTGCTGAAAAATCATCCAGTTAATTGTTTCCAATTATACGGCATATTGTAACCATGCTTCTTTTGTCCAAAGCAATAATTTAATATGCCATATACCACTGCAATTTAGTGAACGCAGCAGAACCATGGGAACTCACAGGACAGCCGAATGGAAACAAAATCAAATGTAATGAAATATTCAAAGTGTATGCTGCTTTATATATACAGGTGTACTGATCAAGTAGGCCAGTAGTTCCAAAACAGTATACAGTCAATAGTTCAGCCCAGAAACTTCATCAACTTCTAGATCAATTTCTGAGAAAAGAGATGGGTTCCCAGTACACACTGAGTTTAGAAATCTGCCTATGACACAAAATGAAGTGCAATGCAGGCATTAAAGGAGGTGTCTAGAAACTAGAGTGTCCTCTTCTTATTTGTTCCCTGAACTGTCTGGTGATGAACATGGGCACTGCTTTTAAAAACTTTTGTAGATTTGTTTCCTGAAGTGTTTAATGATTATTTGAGAAAAATATTATAGCAACCAAGCTTTCAGACTAATTTCAAATTTATTGTAAATAAGTGAAAAATAAAAATCACGTCAACAGATAGCATGTGGCAAAGAAAAACTGACCTACTTTATGATTCCTCAATTGTATTTCTCTCATCATCTGCTGCATAATTGTAGGTTTGTAGAGGTTTTTAGACGACTGCATGTTTTCTTTATTTGATTCCCTCACAAGACATCAATTCTCCTGGTTTTACATCTCATTAATTGATTTTCCATGAACAGTCATTATTTGTGCATAAACTATTTTCTTTTAATAGCAATCATACCAACATGAATGCGTTGTCTTGAAACCTTGCAATTCAATTTTCCAGAAGAAGTACTGGGCTCTCAAACTGAGAAGGCTTTTGCCACTGTTTAGCCAAAGGCAATAGCAAAATGGAAGAGGAAATCGTGAAGACCTCATGTCTTTCATTGGGACCTCAGTTACCTTCATTTTACACTGCCTCCTGCCATGAAGACAGAGGAGTCCATTTAGAGATGGCTCAGGGCTATCAAGCCAAGACATTGCATTGCACAGCATAGATTGGATACAGCTAATTGTGCCTGACTGACTCTTCTGCAGAGCATCATCTCTTTGCAGAACGGCAAATCTGTGGAATTTTTGACATTGCACATATATTTTTCAAGTGTTTTTGTATCTGAGTTTCCATTTCATCTCCCTGCAGTTACTTAGACTGTGATAATGGTTAAAAAAATCTTACTTAAAGTCAAATAAAGGATCCAAAAGTGATACATGTGAAAGCAGGAAAAATGGAGGATGCCAAAATCTATTAAACCAAAAAACATTAAAGAGAAAATTAAAGAAAATGAGAAAATATTCTGTGCATATGAACCATGGTCTAAAACTTGTGCAGTGAATGGGAGGATTTGCCATGACTGGTACTGAATCTAACCTGCACATGCCTCTGTCAGTGAAAACTGTAAGTGTTGTTAGAGTCAATGTAAACACAGGCAGTTAACATGAAAGAACATTTTACTCTGAAATTTTCCATGAAGCAAAGAAACTTTCTGATTATTTAGAACATTAAAATGCTGACTGTCTCCCTTCAAAGCTTAACAGGTAATCAGCATAAATACCTATTCTTTGCATAGTTCTTTATCTTCCACTAGAACATTTTTCATTTATAAACGTATTGAAAATTTATGTGTGTATTCCAATCTCAGGAAGGGCTTCCATTCACTTTACATGTCTGGATTTCTCTCCTTTTATTTACTTTAACCTTTTCTCAGACATCATTCTTTAGGCTGCTCTCTGCTTCTTTTTGTGGCCTCTATCCACTCTGTTATTCTAGCACTGTATCTAATCCAAGATCTATCTGTGCAATGTTGAGCAATCAATCTCCCTTTAAATAACTTGTCAGTCCTCTGGTGGTCTTTACTGTACTTTTTGAATTGAAAACTCAAGTAGAAAGTCTCTGTTTAAATGAATGTGTGTGTAGACATACTGTAAGACCAGTAAGTCCTACACAATTAAGAAAATACCTGACCATTTCTTAGGCAACATTTTTATACAATTACCACAATTAAAAAAAAAAAAAACCAAACCCAAAGAACAACAACAAAAGAAGGCATAAAACCCTCTCAATTTTATTTTACTTTGTTTTGCTTTGCTTGATTTTATTCTACCTTCTGTTGTACAATAGCAGGTGAGTCATATTTTTTGCACTGCACATAAAGGAAGTATGTTTGTCAGTGACCTTGAAAAGCCTTCAGCAAATAGGCAAAACTTAATATGAATTCCAAAATAGTACAGCTTTAGCCCAAACTTTTCAAATAATACAGAAATTTTCCAGGTACATCTTGTTGGACCCATATATGTTAGCAGCAAGTAAATGTAAGAGGTTTACTGCGGTTAAATTCCATAAGTGTGTTTAAAAATGGGTTTATGTTTACTTTATTTTGTTTTCATTTTTGAGAGATAAATTAGTGCTGAACACCATTCCTTTTCCTTCTGATAAATTCTCTTGATAGAATGTAAGAAGCAGTAGTTTTGAGGTCTTAGAGCCTAGCAGAGAAACTTAACTGAAAAAATAAAAGTTTCGAGTAAGTTTCTACTGAGTTCATTTTCTTCAGTTTTCTCAGAAAGCTAACAAGCAGAACCAACTTTCTTTGAAATTTAATGATCAAACTCATTGCAACCAATGAAACAAGATAAATGAAAGATGAAGCATGAGTCTAGCTAAAGGCTGTCTCTGTAAATGATCTCTTGAAACAGCCTCATGATGTCCACACACCCACATGCCAGAATTCTAAGGCCACCCACAACTCACACCTATGACAGCAAGAAAACTCCTACATGTAACACATGTGGTGATGCAAAGTAGGAAACCAAATCTATTTTTAAAGACTTTTTCCAGGATTACAGTCTGCATCTGTAAATGCCAGTCTGCATCTGCTGTAAATGTCTTTTCATTAGTCAGCCACCTGCTAGATGAGAAGTGTTGCACTAGAAACTCAGTATCTGAGAATATGCATGCAAAGTCTAAGACCAGAAACTGGTGTTGAGGAAGATGGAATTTGCTACACAGAAAAGTTGTTATTTTGACATATATACAAAATGAAGTAATTCCTTATGCAAGTGTTCCTCGATGAACATTTATTACTATTCATTATCTTTTCCTTGTGTACAGAATGCAGACTTTCAAACCAGTGTTACTGGATTTATGAGGATTCCTCAGCACCATGGATCAGTGTTCTGCCACATGCATCAGCCAGCCCTGGCAGAACTAGAAGGCCAATGGCTAAAGCAATTACATTCACTGAGAACAGACTGAATCCAAAATTGACTAATATGCATTTTCATGCTGATACTTTCCTAACAAAGAGGAGAGTCATCTATAACCTTTTGTGTATCAAATGCTAAACATTCATTGCTGATGAGCTGCAGGATGTCCAGTAGGGCACCAGAGTTTTTTAATATGAAACGAAGACCAGGGCAAAAGTTACATGAACTTTGAGAAACAGCTCATGTTTTGGAATTAATTACTTCCCAGCAGCCAGCCAATAAGAGTGATTCAGAGATGTCAGGAACTTATAAATCCAAAATACTGAAAATACTTCAGTTTTATGAGTTTGTGTATGCATGAAAGAAAGTGAGTTTGGTACATCACACTTCATTATGCTGCCTATAATGGTTTGGAATAAAGTGAACTGATTCATATGCCACTGAAATCCCTGAATCTTGAAACGCCACATTCATACTGTGGGTAGTAAAAGTAATGTAGAGAAACATTTGAACTGGAGCCAGGCCTGTCTTCAGATTAGAATGCAAATAAAGCCTGTGCAGGTTCCTTTTGAACCACAATGGGAAAATACTTTGGCATAAAATAAAATTGACCCAAATAATATAAGGTTTGCAGAAAATCTAACTGTTAAAATCGGCACCGTGTGTCTATGTAAGTAAAATACAAAGCATTGTTAGGTTTGAAGATTAAATTTAATCTAATGTCAACTACAAAACTGTAGCATCAATGTGCCTGTTAAAACTGTCGTGAACTAAAAATCATAAGTGAAAACCTCTGTGTTTAAAGGAGCAGAGCTGTCTTCTTCCAATCAAAAAGTCAGAGTGACATCTTACTGTCCTACTTCTGGACTTTGGATATCTTTCTTTAGATGCTCTATTCCAGTAAAATTTTGTGTTCCCCTAATACTGTGGTTCTTTCCTGGAGCTTCAGTACTCTTGGAACAATTATTCATGACTTCTCAGTCTATGCTCTGATCTATTGAAAATAACTTCCTGGATTTCTCATACAATATTCAATTGACTTGTAATACTCATACTTTTAACTAGTATATCTTTCATACAAAGATCACTGATGCTTCTTATCCATACAGTGGTTTGAACATTCTTACCTTTGCGTGAACATCTTTCTAAACTATTCAATAAAAAAAAAAATTAAAATATAGATTAGAAAAACACTGTATACATTCAGTCACTCTCCATGCTTTATAATAGAACTTGAAAACTCCTATCTCATAAAGAAATTAAATGAAAATGGAAGGAATTTATTCAATATACACAGAATCATTATACAGGCTGGAAAAATCTCTATCTTACCTTCAGAATATCTTCATTGACCAATCTGTCAGACTGAAAAGCTCATCAAAAATTGCTGTGCAGTTTTTCTTGTACAAGGCTATAAAGAATAGGGAATATTTTTGCTGTTTTTTAAACAAGAAAGTTATGAGAGGGTTTTGCTGTTGTTGGACTCCAAAAGCAAACCTCGAAAAGCATCAACAGCATGTCCATCCCCAGCACGAAGGCTGATAACACAGCATAACAAGCATGATCAGGCCACCCAGATCGCAGGAGGGGAGTCTGACAAGAGCAAATGATGCCCCATTCTGCTACAGCTGAGTGCAGGTGACATCTGCAGCAGCAAACTAGACAGGGTCAGGGACATTCCCAGGTACTCATCTGTCTAATGTTATGCAGTTACCTGTGTTACCTTTGCTCCTTCTCAGCTAGCACGATCCCAAGCAATACCAGGTCTTAGCTTGAGGCTCATCACAGACCAGACCCCAGGGTGGTTGTGTAGCCCAGCAGAGTAAATTCTTCTCTTGACAGTGTCGAGGGCAGAGATCATTCCCAGTATATTTAATGGTAGAGACACAGTCACAGTCTCTCTTCCTGTCTAGTCTTAGGGGCAGTTAACAAATGAGGGATTCCTTAAATCTCCTAGAAAGAGGAGAATAAAGATCCTCAGGGCAGGAAAGAATTGAAAATATTTTGTATTTTTTGCAAACACAGGAAGGACTGTAAACTGAGTCACAAAATCTCCCTAATTCAAGAAACATTGTTTTTCTAGAGAGGAGAAACTAAGCAATGTTGGTGAAACTGAATGGAATACCCTTAAAAATTCAGAGGTCAGTTCTTCAGTGAAGTATGTGCCTAAAGGACCTTCCTTGACAATTGTATGATTTTGTAGAAACAGAGATGTAGAAAAAGTCAAAGAAAAACTATTTAAATTATCAGGAGTCTAAAGTTGCTTTTCTTTTCAGTAAAAATGACCAAAAGGATACCAGAAATATTTAAAAGAAATACATGTAAAGACACAAAGTCCTCAAACACTGTGAGATGATTTCAAGATCTAAATGGGAATAGTAGTAAAAACTAGTAAGAACAGACCAAAACCCACAGAAGTGATTTCATCTGCAGTGCAGTACCTTCAGCAGAGGCTTATAAAAATCAGTTCAACCTGGCAGCCTCAGTTATACAGAAGTTTTTATTCCTCTGTACTAAATAGGCAGAAGTGGTAAATAAAATAAAATGTCTTAAACAATTAAACAGAAAGCAGGCCTGATGAAGTCAATTGACCAGCAAATCCAATTAATATATGTTTCCATCTGCAGTGTTATTTGGTTAAATCAATGAAAGATGCTACATAAGTCAAAACTGTCTTATGCTACACCAAAAGATCATAGTACTACATCTCTTATATATCATTTTTGATCTTGTATATCCATAAGAGATTGGTGGCCATAATCCAGTTTAAGCAGTCTGAATAAGGGTCTGCAGATATGTGATGATTCCCAGCTGTTGAAGATTGAATAGACACGTATTTAATAGAAATGGTTGGCTTTATAGGGATCAAATGTAGTAGTGCAAATGAGATAAATGTAGTTTGCTCTCTTTCAACACATTAGTATCCTTTAACAAATATTATAATCTGTGCCTCATCTGTACTAATGCAATTTAAAAATTTACTCAACTGCAATAAATACCCTTATAGAAAACAAAAATAAACTTGTCCTCAGATTACAGTACATCAAATGAAATGGATGTTTTCATACTAGAACCATCATGAATTTGAATCCTTTTGATGGATTGAAACTCAGTAAATAGGTTGTTAAGAACCAGAACAGACTTTTCGCACAGTAGTTCAGGAAAATGAATCACATGTTTTAAGAAACTGGGGATTGTGGTAGATACAACATTCAATTACTGACTTGTTGTTTCCAGATCAATGGCCTTGAGGGAAAGCAAGGTTAATTAAACCTTAATTCACTCAAGATAAATTGACATTTTTCTCTCACGCAACAATTGTCTAAGCAGAAATCTTACTAGTAGTGCTGAAAGTTAATACAAAAAAATTAATCATCTTTATTACTTGTGTCACTGTTTAATGAAGATTTCCCTATGTTCCACTAGTTTAAAATCCTACAGATGTAGCAACAGTTATGATACTTGCTTACAGTCATCATCTATAAAATATTTAGGAACATTTAAGGTTTCATTCTAAAAACATTCTGAATTGTTTTAGAAACTACTCTAGAAGTCCATAGTTTGAGATCACAAGAGCAAAAGATTCTAGAATCAGCTTTATCCCCAAAGCTGTTTGTTAATGAACACAACTTCTGTGAGATACAAAGTTGGGTCACCACAGCTAGAAGCAAAAAGAACTCTGAAATCACCTTTGAGACCATACACTAGTGAAAGAAGTTTCCATGCACTTCAGTATTTGTGTTCAGTCAAAATATTATCCCCTACATTTTTTAAAAACTCAAACCACTCCAGAAATTGGTTGGATATTTCAAGTAGGTCATTATAGCAATCAGTTGCTGAAAAAGCAAACAGAAAAAAAAAAAAAAATAGGTGGTTTGCATCAGTTTTGTCAAGAATATTCCTTTGCTTTGGAAAAAATATTTTCTGCAGTATCTGTAAAGTTTCATGGACATAATTTAAATTAATGAATCTGTTTCTCTTCTTTCCCTGCCTTGTCACTGACATCTGAAAGTTATGGATGAAAAGTTCTAGGAGTCTGATTTAGCTGCAGTTTCTTTCTTCATCATACAAACTTCAGGGCAAAGGCAAATCATGTCTATTTTGCTTTATAACATGAGAAAAGAAAAGGGTGTCTCAATTTCTCCTACATTTTGTACCGTATATCAGTACAGTAGTCCAAATTTTTTTATTGATCCTCTTCAACCAATGATGTCATAAATATGACACAGAGTATTAAAATTTCACATGGGATACATGAATCTTTAAGGACTGAATTCCATTTAGTAATCTTAATTGCAGCATCTGTTCCTTTGCTGTAATGACATCAAAATTCATTACAACATAGCATCATTACAATGCAAAAGAACATAATAGCATCATTGTAGTGCAAAAGCCTTATAGCAGGCTTGGTTTCTAACAAAGATGTGAAAGGAAAAATGATTGTTTTGTGAAGAATACCAATTTGATAGTAATAATCTTTTTTCTCCCTTTTAATAAGCCTTTAACTGTAATATTGTTTCCAAGTGTAGAAATAAGTGTTTTGTTTTTTTGTTTGCTTGTTTGTTTTGTTTTGATTTAATTCTTAAACTCTTCTTGCCAAAGTGTTATTTTGCAAGTGGAAGTATCTCGGGATCTTTTCTTCACTTGATGTGAATTTAGGATCCTCTTGACTAATTTGATATTCTGAATTTCTCAAACCATGTTCTCTTATTTTTGTAACAGTCTCTACCGTGATTTGCACATGCATTGGATATCAATCTTAATTAGCCCCTGCAAAAATGATTAGTTTCTGAACCAATCCTTTCATATAATTGAGGAGCAAGCAAAATTACATCTTGAATGTGGAGTCTAGAACCATCAGGGAAGTTAGACTCCAAAAGAGCTACTCCCTTACTCCCCTTTCCTTGCCCCTTTCGGTAAGGAAGGGACAGTAAATGAGATACTATGAGTTGAAATAAAGATTTACTAAAAGCACAATATCAACAGCAGTATTAATAGCAAAAGTATACAGAAGAGAAGATGTTTTACCCACAAAGGGGTATTCACCAGTGGGAATGTTGCTGTGCCCAGGACATTGGTACTTGGGAAACAAAGCCAGTGTGCCAAGGACAGCTCCCAGAGACCAGCATTACACCTCCCCCCAGCCTGAAGACAACAGAAAGCAGGGATATACAAACCATGGAAGCCAGTTCATCTAAACAGGGATTGTGCAGCCACTGGTTGGGCTCAGTTCTCTGCAGCTGCCTGTGTTGCTGCCTCTGACTGTGTGTGTGTGAAAAATATCACTGCCAGGGTTCTGTCCCCACTCTTCGTGCCCCTGCTGGCTCAGCTGTGCCTTGGAGCTGTCTGCTTCAGTACGGCAAGGCCATATTCACGCTCCAGAGAAAAATGGGATGGAGAGCAGAAGGGACCGAGTTCTCTGGGGTTTTAAGAGGATTGTCTGCTGCACACCAGTGAGTGAGACAAGGCAGACCACTTCCAGTGCCAGTGCCCAGCTTTTCCTGCTGAAATCACATCCCCAGCAATGATGTGGGTGGTATGGAGCACTAAAAACTCCAAATCCTTTCTCTGTAGCCAGGACAAAGTGTGGCTTTTAGTTCTCCGTGGCACTGTGGACAACAATGGGACACAAGAAATACGCTACAGGCAACATTGTCTGTCAGCCTGGAGCACAGAGGCCCTGCAAGATTTCTGAAAGCTGTATCAGAGACCTTGCAAAAGAATGCTGTCAGTGAGCCACATATTAGAGATCAGCACTCTAATACCAACAGGTAAAGAAAACTTTATTTGTTTTTGTTGCTTTTCTATCTTTCCAAGTTTGTTCTTTGTTTAGAAAACCTTGAGAAAAATATATTAATATCATCGAAATTTTAGCCATTAAACATCTATTAGGTACTTCTTTGTCATGGTCTGAAGATGTTCACTGAAATGGTTTTGAGACCAAATCTTCAATCTTTTTTTATAGAGTCACTTCCTCAATCATTATGCTCTCCCTTAATTGGAGTTAATAGAAAATTGAACCATGAAAATATTTACTGCACTAAACAAGCTGCCCCAGCTTGACAGAACTTCTGCCACAATTCAAAATTATCACCACATGTCTGCATACATACATAAAAGGGGGTTGTTACTAAAAGAAAAAGATAGAGGACTAGTACAAGGTAATTTGTATTTAAAATCAAGAACACCAAAGAAACTAAAAGAAAGGGAGTTCAGTGTGTTTAAATATTTCAAAAAAGACTGATGTCTTACCCTTTCAGTTGTTTTATTAGTATTACAAATATTTGTCCAAATTCATGCTAAACCTTCTTAATATGTGCTAAATATTAATGTTCGTAGGCAATACTTGTCGTTATATTTATCCTTGGCTTTTTCCTAGATCAGTCATGCTACAGAAAATACCTTCTTCATTAAAATCAACAGTTATCCTAAATTTCAGTAGTACAGAGTTTCATCCTTGCTTCTGAAAGTAAAAGAGGAGAAATTGTTTTCAACTGAGTGCCTCATATTCATCCTGAGACTAGCAAGCATTTCCTTTATTTAACTTCTGCTGAAGCAGAGAATACTAGAATGTTAAGATGGAATAGCTCCAGGGTTGACAGAGTGTTCCTGGCAGGTGGTAATAGCCTGTTGTCATATGGAAGAAATTTTACTACTATTCAGCCCCAGTCCAAATTGGTGATCTAAAATTAGGCATGAAAGTCACAGAAAAAATTAATGTGTACGTAGATGAGATGCATACCTGTCATGACAGATAAACGTGGTTCTTTAAAGCTTAAAGATTATATTTAATTGTCCATTGTACCCTTAGTCTCAATTCAGGAGCAAAACTGAGAGTCCTGGTCCTGAACTTTTGAGCTGGTTTAAATGTTTAAAAAAAAAAAAAAAAAAAATAATCATACTGGCCCCCCAAGCAAAACATAAAAAAAACAACCAAAAAAACTCCACAAACAAACAAAAACTGAACCCAACCCCCAAAACAAAAACTACAAAAAAAAACCCCAAACCAAACCAAAAAAAAAAACCAAAACAAAACCAAAACATACAAACCCCAAACAAACAGAAATAAAAACAAAAAACAACCCAAAACATCCACCTCCTCATAAATGACTGAGAAGGAAAATGAAGGAGCCTTGTTTTCCCCTGCCTCTGTTTTCCTTGATGTGAGGTCAAGACCTCCCATGCCATTCCTTATAGGTAGTTTTGAATTGGGTTAAATCCCACCCACCAAGAGGCTTAAAGAATTGTAGTTTTAGTGAAACATTTAAAAATGCAAGGCTGAAAACTGGGTGGAAGCACTCCTTTGGAGGCCAGCATTGTTTTGAACCCTGAAAGTGCACAGGTATGGCAACATCTCTGAGGCCAATTACCAATTTCTAGCCTGGATTTTGATAATACATGCAATTCCTCTGGCCCGGGTATAGAAGGAGAAGGTTTTGAGTCCAAACTGGATAAAACAATTTGCCTGTAAACTGAGTCTACAGAAAAAGTGATTTTCTTTCTGTCTGTGTAACTCTGAACAAGCTAATTTAGTGCCTGACATGCATCTCGTTGAGCCACAAGCAAATGGTTTTGTCAAGTAGAGCTGGAGGTGTTGCCAGGTAGAGCTGGAGAAGAATGTGACTGCAGAAAGCATAACTTAGGATGGTTTATAGAGGAATTTGTTTTTAATGCTCTTGTATATAAAATGGGATGGTGTCTGCTTATCAAGATTACTGTACGAATCAGTTCAACATATATCCTAGTGATTCCCTTTGAGACCTCAAGATGGAAAGGAACATATCTGGAAAGCATTCTTTTCAGTTTTGTTTTATTGAACTTGTTATATTCTCTTTACAGAGCACAGTGTTACAAAACACTGAGATTCTCAAATCCTTGCTCTTATTTACAGGTATCTGGTTTAGGAAAAATAACAGACAATAAATCAGTACTAAACAAAGGAGAATGAATCCCATTCTGAAGGAAGCTGCATTGAAATTATTGTTGAACTTTATCCTTTGATTGTAGCAGTTCTGCTAGGTCCAGCATGCAGAGCAGTTTGAATTTCCCTGTGGCTCAGTGGTGCCTTTTAGAAGTTTTTTTTCTAGGTTGTGTCTTCAATGAAAACCTCATGGGTGAACAGCAGTTAGCATGGGACCTAAATACCACAGGTCCACAGGGATAAATGACTCACAACTATAGTAAAAAAAGAGAAAGAGAAAGAATAAGAGGCACTTGGTAAAGAATGTCAATAATGCATATTACAGCCACACTATCTGGATGAACTTTTTCTTTATTTGTTTTTTTTTCATTCTGTGATGTAGAAAAAGCTTAAGGGAGACACTGCAAGCTTTGGTCATTTAACATGTTATGTTAAATAAATAAAAAGGTTTTATAAGCCCAAGATATTCCTGAGAGTCCAGACTGTCTATTACAGCCTGCATTTTTCAGTATCCAGTGTTTTTAATGCTTCCATTATTTTATGAGCAGCTTCAGGTAGTTTTGAGCAGTGAAATCTTTTCAAGCTATCTTTAGATGGGAAATGCAAACTCAAGGAATTACTAATTTTTAGCCACATGAAAAATATGAAAGTTGTCTACGTTACTACCTGTCCCATAATGGTTTCTCTCAGGAATGCTGAGAATGGAGTACTACTCATAGCCAAGTCAACTGTTCATAGTGTAAAAATTTAAACTCACTAGCTCATAAATCTGGAAAGGTATTGCTGGTATGAAGTCTACACATCATTCCACATTCAAAGATATTCAGGGAAGCTTAAATTGCTAAAAAGTCATGCTATTTACAGTTGTAAATCTGCAAGAATTCTTCTCAAGAAATTGGTCTTCCCCTGGACAGTGTTGATTTACATTCAAAGATTAAATCTTACTTTGTACCAGAGTATTTGATCCTTGACACTTGAATAAGTTTTGCCTTCTTACATTCAAGATGATGAACATAATACTTAACTTTCACGTTTTATTTCCACATAACAAGCCCTGAGGAGGGTTTGACTACAAAGCTTATGTTTTTCTCAGAATAATCCTTTTCCTTGTACAGAAAGTACACCTACTTTTGTAGAAAAAAGTTCAAGATTACAATTTACACAGTACAAAATTCATATAGCACAGATGAATATTGAAATTGATATGAAAAATTACCAGATCATTCTTCTAATAGAGTATCTAGATTCCCTCCCATGAGCATCCATAGAGATGGTTTAAAAAAACACAACTTCTTCTAGCTGGAAATGAAATAGTATAGGATATAACAAATTGTTCAACAACATATTCTATTTAGAGATATACTGAAAGTGAAGTTTGGTCATTGCTCTCTATTAAAGTACATTAAATAAATAACCAAGATTTTATAATGGAGACATTTTAGCAAAGAAATTCTGTGTGGAAAGAAGGGTCTAAAAAAGAAGACAGCAAAAGTTCTTTTCCAGCCTTAAAAAATTAATTGAGCTGAAAATTAATTAATTGGGCTGAACTGCAGTGTGAGAAAAAAATTACTTTGCAACGTTTACATGTACCTACTTATAACCTTTATTAGTGAGAAGTTTCTGATACACCTGTTCCTTATAGAAGATTGTATTTGTTATGGCAACATTGGAAATTAATATTACAAGCATGACTGTTACACTAATGTTACTGATATTATGTAACGGCCAAAATCAGATAAATAAAGATTGTTATTAAAAAAATGAATTTAAAAATTCATGGGGAAAAAAATAGTGCAATTGTATACAATAAAATTTTTGCTGGTTATTTGCCCTCTTTTGAAATACCTATTCATGAACTTAATGGAACAGTTTAATTTCAACTTAAAATAATAGAGTTTAGAGTTCATAAATAATATATGAAAACCACCTGGAGTTGGGGACTGTGTAAGTATTAAGGCAAAAGCTAGTGTGATTTTTTTGTCTATTACAGGATGAGCACTAGCATTAGGAAACTTGTCAGACTGTGTTAGAAAAGAACAAAACACCCAACACACAAACATACACACAATTTTTTTTTAATATCTGTAAGTAAATCTGATGATCATGAAGGGAAAAGAGAGTGCTACAATCTAAATGACTCTATTATACAATCTAAATATTGTTTCCATATTTTTTTACTGGAGGTCATTTTACACTAGACTGGAATGGTGGTTGACAATAGCATTCCAATACTCCGAAGTGCAGTAATCAGGGCAATTCACTTATCTAGAAGCTTTATGTTACATAAAGCCGTAGTGAAAGTAGAGAAATATGTGAAAGTAACCCAGATATTCTGCAAAAATAATTTCAGCCTCAGAAGGCTGTTAGTATAATGGGGATTATTACAGCTCTGCTTGATCATGACTCTCAACTTGTTATACTCCTCTAGCCATGAGAAAGCAGAGATGTAACTGGCAAAGAAGGAGGAATAAAAACAACCAATGAATTTAAAAAAAGGTCTGTTCTTAATACATGTGCTAAAAACATAGTGCCACTGAAATTTCAGAAGTGAAAAGGCTTTATCTAATTACTTTGAGTGGGTGAGATGAAGAATGGGGAAAAAATTACAAGGATGCATTTTGTATTCAGGTAAAATTGCTGATGTTTATGTGCTTAATGGCGCTTTAAATTTTCTCTGTCAATTTTTGTTACTAAAAGTTCAACCAATTGTGTCTGTATAAAAATGAAGTAGAATTTGAACTTTTAAGGTTGCTCATGCCTGCTTTTATGTTAATCATTAGACCACACAGAATTAGCATGGTAATAGCTGAGATTTGGAAATCAGAAAGTGTATGCTTTGATACCAAATAGAATAAACTTTGTAGAAAGATGAGTGAAAAAAAGCAGAGGAAATCAGGAGGTGTGAGAACTGGCCTGTGAGAGCAGAAAGGCTGCTACCCTACTGGCTGTCTTCAGAGACTGTAGGGTGCTTTAAGAGTTCCATAAGAGACAAGTAACTAAAACCAAAACTATTTGGATTCAAATTACCTCTAAATTCTGCTTTGTTGTAAGAAATCAGGGATTTAAGAGCTAAAGCTGTACATAGAAGCTGTACATTTTATGAAAAACAAAATTATATGCTTGGTTCTTGTGCTTTTTGACAGGTGATATTGAAGATCTAAGGGAAAAATGCAGTAAGTTTATTAAAATGCTGGGATTTTTTACTATTTTCTCCTCCACTGGAAAAACATTTAGTACTTCTGGCATAGAGTATAATTGCTTTTGCATTAAACTGTCACAGTCTTGCTTTTCAGGTATGCCATATCTGTAAAGGCAAGATGCATTTGCTGAAAATACTCGTAAATTATGCTAAAATTTCCCATGAAAGTGTTCATTTCTGTAGGCCTCCACTATTGCAAATCACTTTTTAAAAATAGATATCTTTACTTCTTTGGAAGGTTGTTTCTGAACAAATATGTTATAAAGCAGTCCTACTACTCCAAATGAATAGGTAATACAGATCTATGATTCTATCAGTAAATACATAACACAGTGGAGATGTCATGTTTCTTATTGATTTAACTCTGTTAGCTTTAGCAGAATCACTGAATAGCCTGGGCTGGCAGGGACCATAAAGGTTCATCTAGATCAAACCTCCCTGCCATGGGCAAGGGCACCGTTCACTAGACCAGGTTGCTCAGAGCCCCATCCAACCTGGGCTTGAACACTTCCAGGGATGGAGCATCCACAACTTTTCTGAGAAACAATTTCCAGTGCCTAATTAACCTCAAATTAAAGAATTTCTTCCTGATTACTAACCTAAACACACCCTCTCTCAGTTTGAAGCCATTCCCCCTTGTCCTGTCATTACATGGTCTTTTCAATAGTCTCTATTTTTCTTATAGGCTCCCTTCATTTACTGGGAGGTAATTAGGTCTACCTGAAGCCTTCTTTTCTTCAGGCTGAACAAGCCAATTCTCTCTGCCCTTCCTCATAGGAGAGGCACTCCATCCCTGTAGTCATCTTGTGACCTCCTCTAGACCTGCTTCAACAGGTCAATGTCCTTCCTGTGCTGAGGAACCCAGAGCTGGATGCAGTTAGGAAATTGAACTATGTAAATATACTGTTCTGAGGTTTGACAATATGGTAAGAGCGTTTTTGTGCTCTTGTCTCTTAAGCACTTTCTTTGTGGGCATTAGGCCTTCATGGGCCCAATCGTGTATGACTATGCTTGCACAGAGCTTTCAGTGTATGCAGGATTATTATTCAAATACTGGCTGCAATTCTATCTGCAAGGAAGCAAGCAAGCAAGACACAAAGTCAAATTGGTTTTGTGTCCTTGTTTCTTCCCCCAGATCCTTCAGGAAATCCACTACAGGGCAGATCCATCCACGGAGTAGCTTGAAACCAGAACACTGAAGTTGACCGCTTGCAAAACTTCGAGTGGCCTGTTTTCCAGCAAGTACTCAACAATTCCAGAGTTATGAGGTCAGTTATACCCACAGGCATCCACTCTTTAAACTGTAAAAATTTAAGCATTGTGAGACTACTCTGACCCTGGGGAGAAGTACATTGTATTTCTAGAATACCACCTTCCATCTAAATTGTTACTTTAGATTTCAAAATGAGAGAGGTGACAGTGGCCCTGTTTTGCTTATGTTGGTCTAAACATAGCTGTTGAAACACTTTTGAATTCTCGGGTGACTTTAAGTGCTAAACCACAGTATGATTTATTGCTACATTATCTGTCTTCCTCTAAGGAATCTGCCCCAAAACGACTGCCTGCAGAAGACCTCTGCTTTCATTTAATCTGAATGGTATTTGAGAATTTCTAGATGGCTCCAGAAAGTAACAGTGGCTTCTCCCCCAGTTCTGGGAAGCAAGACTGCACCTAATCTCAGCTAAACTTGCTGAGAAAACCCTGTTTTCCTCAGGTACCATGTTTTCCCTATGCATACTGTATGCACATGTAAGAAGTATTTGACTTTGCAGAAGGCTTTGGCCTTCAATGGTATGTGTTCACTTTTTCTCTCTTCTTATTCAGTCTCCCTAAACTTGTCTTAAGTATGAGTTGGTTACAGAATTTATGCCTTGTCAGCAGCTTCTCTAGGTGACATATTTTGCCTGCAAGTAATAACAATAAAATTTTCTATACCAGGCAACGATAAAGCATAAAGAGATGTAGATTTTTACTGAATAAGTGCTTTCACTGATATCAGATAACTCCACTGATACCGCATCCAACCTCTTTGAAGGTCCTCTGAAATGAATAGTCCTCTGCAACTATTGAAAGAATATTTGTCCTGTAAACACCCACAGTAGACAGGCTTCTGCAGATTATGAACCATGAAAAATACAGACAAGTTTGATGACTTTGTCCATTCTGTGTTAGAGGTTCCTAGACAGTGCTATTATGCATCCTACTATCTATATTTCAGATGACAGATGACTAACAAGAAGATGTAAATGATCTCATTGAAATCATCATAGCCATTATAATAATGCCGTTTACCTAATGGTTAAAAGATAAATTAAAAACTTGTGGTGCTGCTGAATCCATGAGTCTATTTGCTCCAGAATGCTTTTGGGGTTTTTTTATGAGGACTGTGCAAGACCCATTGACAAAATTAGTCACACCTTGTTGCTTTGTCTCTGTGTTCATATGGCAAGTTCTATCTTCCCACAACCTTAGGTCTCTGGACTCCATCATAATGTCCTTAGACAAGGTCATACGTGATGAAGGAGTAGGGAGTGCCATTTAATGTCAAAGGAAATTGTTCAAGAAAATGTTGGACAGTGAAAGCAAAGCTTGTTATGTTAGGTGAAAACATGTCCGAATTAGAGCTTTTCCTACATGACTAACTTATTAAAACAGAGCTACAGGTGGATACTGCAATCTTTATATACATAAGAGACTATTGCTGTTAGTCATGTAGTAACATTCAAATTAGTGTCATCAACCATCAATATCATCACTAATGTCTCACTAGCTGTCTGTACAGACCAACACAAAACAAAACAACTCAGTTCAAAAAAAAGTAAACTATTTCCATTATATACTTCTTTTATAGCTACACGATGACAGAGGTAGCAAAAATACCGATGAGTTTTTTTAAAAAATAAGCTCATTTAAAACTTTTGTTTACTTTGCTCTTAATCTGACATAATACTCTAAGAATCCGTATAAGACAACATAAAATATTTGGTGGCTTAAGGGAATAGTGCTTGAATATGAGTTTTTCTAAAAGTTATTAGTTCAAATTTGTCATAGGTTCATAACAAATTCTAACTCTTTCCCAGGCATTTTAGATCTTTTTATGGCCTGTGTAAAGTAAGACTGGTCCTACAAAAGTTCCTACTTCAGAATATGGATGTGTGTTTAGTGACCTGGGTGGCATAGAGAGGGACCGGGGTATGATTTGTCATGGCTCCAAGCCACATCAAATATTTATCAGGAATGAGCTTAGTGCTAATTGTGAATACCTGGTATAGGACCTTGACCACACCCATGAGCCCCAATGACCCTGCCCAGCCCTACCTGGGCTCAGGAGCCCTATTTCAACTCAGCCTAGGACATCCAGTCTAGGTTTGGACTACACCATGGGCAGGTCAGCACCCAGCATCATCCCCAGCTTCTCCTGACTTGTTCGATAACCCTGTAAGACCTGGGACCTGATCCTTTCCCTTGGCTTTGCCTCTTTGTTGTGGGCCCTGTCAGTGTCACTGTCATCATCTCAACACTGCTTCCCTGTGCAGGCTCTGTGAAAAAGTGCACTGTGAGGGTGAGGCCACTGTCTTGCTGAAGTGAGGAACACCTCATTTCCACCTCCAGCTTCTCACCCTTTGTGGAGAAGCCCTGCTCTGACTCTTCCCTGACACACCTGCCACATATCTATCAGGTGTTAAGAAACAGATTTTTTTCCCCAACCATCTGACATCTACTTGCCATTGCTAAAAAAGAGCTGTATTTGTGTAGAACACCACCGGGATGCTCTTCCTGGAGTTCTGCTATGTGACTTATGTTTGTTAATAATGGCAGAGGAACAGCCTTGAGCACACCAATGATTGATTAACTTAGTGCATACCACACCAATAAGTATTGACACCAGGTAATATTGGCCCGAAGATAATATTTTTAATTTGCTGACTCAGGCAGACTTGTGAGGTCCTTAATGAAGCCAGTCCAAAATCCTATTAGATCACTCTTAGAAAACACAGCAGATAAGACAATGACATGCATGATCTGATTAACTGACATAAGAGATAAAAAAAATGACAAAGAAGCACAAAATTATGCATGATCTGATTACTTGACATAGGAGATTAAAAAACTCGGTTATGTTAAATATGTGGCTATAGATCTGAACAGATGTAGAGGCAAGATGTGCTAAGGTCCACCTTCCTGTTACTTAAATGAGACTATACTCTATGAGCCATGATGGGACACCCCATGATTTTGCTTTTCCATGAGCCTGCACTTTGAAGGATAAAAAAAGGCTTATTTTTCACAGAGTCAAAGTCTGCTCATTCAAACTACAATTTTATGAATGAAAATGATGCTATTCAAGTATCTTATATTCTTACAAAATTAATATCAAATTGTTCTACTCACTTGGCTCTTTGCAGCCCGTGCAAATTCTATGAGGCTTCAGTTATGATGGGAAAGGTTGAGTTTTCAGTAAGACTTCCACTCTGATGTGCACATTCCTACACACACTTACTTCATCATAACAGGGATCATAACAATCACAACACAGTACCCAGCTTAATAAAAAGCCCTTCAGATGAAGCAACAGATTTATTGTATGAATACTTCAGCAAATACACACACAGCCACCTGACTAGATGATCTGTGAGCTCCCTTCATGTTGTTCTGAAAGTACATCCGTTTTTACCCACCTGCAGCAATATTCTAAGGTGTGCTGCATTTTCTATCTTTCTGTTTAACAAAGATCACACACCAGTCAACATGCTAGCACAATTATCAGACCAAATCAATGTGCATTTGACCTCCCAAAGTCTATCCTTTAACTTGTTATAAACAGCAATGAAAGATGTGAAGCTGGATCAGTGTGAGATGGTCTGTTCATACTGTGTTACTTCTTACAGCATCTTCACCTGCTGTTGTATGATTTTCCTCAGAGTGGTGACAAGGTTAGCATGCAGGAAAAAAAAGGGAACTATTTATTCACATAATAAAAGCCTTTAAAATCTTAGCACAAAGGAGTCTAACATTGTAGAAAAAAATTGAAAAAAATCCGACACCTAGTATAAAAGAAGGGAAAGCACAAAGCAAGTAATCTGATCTGCCTTGCCAGTCCTTTAAGTAAGATATAGAAAATTTATTAAAAATCTAATATTGAGGGGAATTGATGTTTTTACTGTGACATTTGCAGATATTTTCAACTTTATAGGTCAAGTTATGAAAGCAATCTCTGGAGAGGAGAATTTTGATATGAAAGAAAACCACTCATTCCTTTTAATGCATCAACCTTTCTAATATATATTTTTTGTTGTATCTAGACCTTCCCTTCAGGTATGCCTTGAGTATATACCCTTTCTCCTCACCCTCCTTATCTTTACAACAAATAATAACTGATACTGTAAGGTCTTAACCTCATAAAATTACAGGAGTGCTGAAGCTGGGAGGGATCTTTGGGAGTCATTAGGTCTAACCTCTCTGTGCAAGTAGAGCTACCTACATCCTGTTTCCCAGGATCATTTCCAGATGGCTTTTGAATAATATCTCTAATAATGGAGACTGCACAATGTCCCTGGACACTTTTTATCGGTGCCCAGTCACACTCAGTATTTTCTGATGTTCATAGACAAAAAGAAGAGAACAGAGAATTGATTGGAGACAGCCAACACAACTTCTCCAAGGGCAAATCATGCCTGATTAATCTAGTGGCATTCTATGATGGAGTGGCTGTATCAGTGGACAAGGGAAGAGTTATGGATGTCATTTACCTGGACTTCTGTAAGGCCTTTGAAATTATCCCCTAAAACATCCCTTCTGTTAAAATGAAGAGATAGGATTTTGGTGGATAAAGAATTGGCTGTATGGTTGTATCAAATATTACGTTCAGTGGCTGAATGTCCAAAGGGGAAAGCAGCAACAAGTGGTGTCCCTCAGAGGTCTGTAGTGGGACCAGTACTATTTAATATCTAAATCAATGACATAACAGTGGGACTTTATGTACCTCCAGCAAGTTTGCACATGACATCATGCTGAGTGATGCAATCAATTCAGTTGAGGGAAGATCAGTACAGACTATGGGATAAGCAGATTGAGAGCAGTCCTGTAACTTGGAGATAGTCATGAAGGAAAAATTGGACTTGAGCTAGCAATGTGTTCTTGCAGCCCAGAAATTCAATCATAACATAGGCTGCATAAAAGGAAGTGTTGCCAGCAGTATCAAGAAAGTGGTTCTTCCCCTCTACTCTTGTGACACTACACCTTTTGTCCTGCATCCAGGTCTGGAGAAAGACATAGATCTGTTAGAATGGGTCCAAAGGAGGGCCATGGAAATAGTGAGAAGATTGGAATAGCTCTCCTATGTAGAAAGTCTGAAAGAATTTTGGTTGTTCCGACAGGATAAGAAAAAGTGCTGGCAAGGCCTTATTAGTGCCTTGCAATGCTTAAAAGGGGCTTTTAAGAAAGATGGAAAAAGACTTTTTCTCCAGGACCTGTGCAAGGGGAAATTGTTTGAAAGTGAAAGAGAATAAATTTAGATTGAACACAAGAAGGGCATTTTTTACAAGGGTGATGAGACAGGATGCCCAGAGAACATGTGCATGATCTGTCATTGCAAGTGCTCAGGGGCTGAATGGACATGACTTTGGGCAACCTGATACAGTGCAAGAGGTTCTACCCAATAGTAGGGTAGTTGAAACAGATGATCTTGGAAGGTTTTTTCCATCAGAGAAGTTAATTATGCTTGTCAAGCATGTCTTTCCTTTGTTGAATCCATGTGGACAAATTCTAAAGAATTTTTTTTCCTTCATGTGCATGTAAATGCTTTCCAGGATTCATTTCTCCATCTCCTTTCCAAAGATCAACATGCAGCTAACTTGCTTGCAGTTCCCTGGGTCCTTCTTCTTGCCCTTTTATAAGAAGCGTAATTTCCTTTTTCCAGTCTACGTCATGTCTTCCAGTCGCCATGATTGATCAAATATTATCAGAGGAGTGGTTTTGTAATGCATCTGGAAACTTCCTCCAAGCTTGTGGGTGCATTCTGTTACGGCCCACAGATCTATGCATGTGCTTAAGTATTCCCTGACCTGATCCTTTTCCACAAAGAGTACATCTTCCTTGCTCCATATTTTCCCCAGTCTCTGGGACCTGGGATTTCTGTCCTCTGGAAGCCTCTGGTATTCCAAATAAAGACTGAGGTCTCCAGAATTTCCTTTCTATGAGAATAACTGTGACAGTGAGAAGAAGGCTGAAATCTTCCTGGTCTGATTCTTACACCAAGGCTGAGATTCACATTAAACAGAAACATAGGAAATGGAAGATATTCCTGGGTCCCCTAAAACAGAGGGGAAATCTTATTTTGGTATAAGCTAAACTAGACATATAGCCATAGTGATGCTACACACTTTCTGTTGTTTTCTGATTATATCTCTTCCTCTTTGAATCATTTTGCACAAGTTATGTCACTGGAAACAAGACAACAAGTTGATGGGTCACAGGAGGACTAGATAAGTCTGTATTAAGGTAATTTAACAGTATTCTTTTAACAGTATCCCTCTAAACTTTCACAAATTCTTTCTAGTGTTCCTCTGTATTTCCTGCTGTTTTCAGGAATCTCATTAACTGTTTCTCAGTTCTCAGATCCTTCTGTGACTGAGATGCTTAGGAAAAAAAAAAAACAAAACAAAACACCTCTGAAGAATGGATGGCTTAATCTATATTCTTAATGTACTCTTGAGGAGAAGATAATGACACAGATAATTCATTATCACCTTTACTTTTATGACAGTTTTTATGCGATAGTCCAAAAACATGATAGCACTTAATCTCCTGTAAACGGCTGGCAAGAAGATAGCATGATGAGTTTAGGCTTGTAAACTGGAAAGAATGCATTACTTTCTTGGAGACAGAACTCATTTCCTTTTGCTATTTTAAATAATACTCTAAAAAGATTTGAACAGGAAGAAGGAAATATTTATTTCAGAAGGAGTAAAAGACAAAAGTCAGAAAAAAAGTTCCTTTGCTATGCATCAGACATAAGGCTTCAAACTTTTTATGTCAGGTTATTACTGGTTCTTAAAGGATACATTTTTCATGATCCCCAAGGGTCATGCACTGGAAGTCAAATATCAGTTCTGGTTTTTCCAGTATTCAGTTTACATGTGGACTGTTTATCTGTTTCAGCTGAGGTAAATGTGCTCTCATTTTTTCATGCTTTTATCTTTCATGTTTTTGTATTGTTTTCTCTTTTTTGATGGATTTTGAGAAGTAAAGATTTTCTGTGGTTTAAAATTTCATAAGTACTACTAAGAATGTTTAACTTTCATATAAACAAGTGCATTTGTGTTACCTGTAATATGTTACTTGCTATAATGTGATTTTCATTATCTTATGATAGGTTTGTCTTGTTTTAACTGCCATTTCCATTCTTCTATTTTCTACATTACTGGATAATGTCAAATTGTCTCAGTAAATCACTTTTTTTTTTGAAATCACATTTAGGTAAAGAAGAATAAGTATAAATTTCTCCATCTAAAAAAAAAAAATTTGACACTGTATTTAAATATTTCATTATTGAATTATTTACTATAATTAATATTATCACTTAAAATAGTTTCACTAGAAACATTTCAAATAGATTTACAATTTTAGCATGCATATGGAAAGAAAGTGCAGTGAAAGAATGACCTAGAGATACACTGTTAAGAATTGATATTAGACTGAATAAATTGTCATGAAGTGAGTGCCACTTGATTTTAATATCTTTTTAGTAGTGTTGATTTTTTATTCTGATTGTCCTGCTTAGGTGGAACAGGTGAAAAGGTCTGCTTTTACTTTTAAGTCAGGAGAAGTTGTTACACTTTTAAACTTGACATTTAACACTTTCATTGTTTGTGAGATTTCTGTCATGTCTCACATCTGGAATAAAATATTACAGATATAAAAAACAGTCTTGGCATTTACTAGTAAATAATAGGATTTACAATGCTGCATGTAGATGGGACTGTCTTATGGATGAATGTTGTCCAAAAAGGAAAAGCTAACTAGTTATCCAGCTACATTTATTTCAAAATGAAAATAGTACAACAAACTTGGACAATATAATTTTTTTAAGAGAGATATAATTCCTTCTCTCTTTTTTCCCTTTTTTTTTTTTTTTTTAATGTGTGGAACTAAACCCTCAACACACAAGGAAGATTTCTTTTAGAAAAAGAAAAAAAAAAAGCTGATTATAGCTTTGGCTGTGTCTCCAAATAATGGATTTGGAGTTAATAAAAATATACTAATGATAGCTTTACAGTAACAAAAGATATCACCTATGTTTACATATCACCAACCCAGGTGCCATGTGTTACCCACCTGAAAACAATCTTGCAGCCTGGGACACTTAAAAAATTTCTTGTCATTTCCTGTTGCATTCCTGCAAACTGACACTCTTGAAAGTTTAGTCTAATTAAGTGGCTGATACCTATGATTCAACCCTCTATCAGGAGCAGCCATGGAATACCCTATATTTTGGTTCAAATCATAACGAAGATAGACTTGAAAGGAAAATAAGAGAAGGTAGGGAAGGGAAGGGGAGAACATTTTCAGTTGTAAGGGACCAACAATGATCATCTAGTGCAACTGACTGACAATTTCAGGATTGATCAAAAGCTAAAACACTCTGTTAAGTGCTTTAATCAACCAGCCTGTTCCAGTGTTCAATCACCTTCTTATTAAGGAAATATATCTTCATATCTAGTCAGACCTTTGCTGGATGCAACTTGGAACCATTCTCATGTGTCCTGTCACTGGGTACCTTCCTCTCTACTTCCTGTACTCAGGAAGCTGAGGAGAGCAATGAAGTCTCTCTTCAGTCTGCCTCTCTCTATACCACACAAGCGCAGTGACCTTAGCTGGTCCTCACAGGACATGCCTTGCAGCCCGTTCACCAGTTTTGTTGCACTTCTTTGCACACATCTTTCATAAAGTGTGGTGTCCAGACCTGCACACAACACTCCAGGTGAGTCTGCACCAATGCCAAAAAAATAAAAGCAGGAAAAGCACCTCTTCTGTTCAGCTGTGTTTGATGATGTTTGATTGCCCCAGGATGGGTTTTGCCCTCCTGGCTTTCAGGGCTCCCTGTTGATTCCTACTGAGCTGCTGTGGACCAGCATACCCTGATCCCTATATACAGGATATCCCTCCAGCTACTCCTCTCCCAGTCCATCCTTGTGTCACGTGTTACTCCATTCCAGGCACAGAATATGTCATTTTGACTTGTTGAATGTCATCACGTCTCATCATTTAAGAGAGTCAGGAGCACCTCCAAGCCCAGGGTCATCAGTAAGTACATCATGGCTGGATCAAAATTAGAATTGGAATATACACATAACTCCTAAATAATCCAAATGAAGTTCAGATTTGTTTATAAACCCATACCAATATAGATGACAGGAAATTATGTTTATCATGCATTTCAAATACTCATCTTACTTGACTGTCTTCCATTTAGGAAACTTCTTTCAACATTCAGGAAACATGAAGACATTTTAAGAAACTGTAGATCCTTCCATTGGAAATGCCAAGTGATGTAAATTACTGCACCATCCTTTTTTGTCAGTATTGTACCATCTATATTTGTCAGTAAAATATTGTACCATCTTAATTTGTCAGTAAAATCATACAGTCTTCCTTACTTCCTTACTGCCTATCAATATCTGAGCTCAGTTAGGTTTTTAGCCTATTTTGTCTCTACAGCATCAAATCTATTCTTAGCAAATGCACTGACTTTTTTTCCTGTCCTGAAATCTAACATCTGACTGCAGCTGATGTTTCAGTGAAAGACACTGATCTTTCACTACAGCTGAACAACCCATCTTTTCCCCATCTGTCAAAATTTATTTGGGAATTAATGACCTACTCACTACACACACAAAAGCACCCATATAGATACACACATGAAAAAAAAAAAGTATCTTCAGATAGTATGACATTATTTTTTTTTTAGTTATATATTGTAAATTACTTGCTTTCTTGAGAATTTAATTACCTTTAATATGATTGGTTTACATACTGATTCATACTTGGTTATCATGGACACAAATAGCTAAATACTTTTCTTACCTCCTTGATTGTGACTGGAGCAATCTATATCCTTACAATCAGAAGGGTACCAGAGGGTCTGAATTCAGCTTCAGAGAAAGCAGTCTTATGATACATGTCCCTCTGTTAATCATCATCAGTGGTCCCTGCTTTCTCTGTACCTTTGACTCTAGAAAGGAAAATAGACTTTAGAAATTCAGAGGATGTAGGTGAGATACAATTGCATCTCCTAGAGGAACAGAGTGATGTGTGATAGTTCCAGCAGCTGAGAAAAATGAAAAACAAGAATGATGGTGATCACTGTGTGGATTTTCTAACAGCAGTGTCCAACCAAGAGATTGTAAGTAACTAAAATGATGCCAGCCACAAGGAGACATCAAGGGTCCTGGGTATGACCTTCAACATAAGTCCTGAAAAAACTTCTGTGAAAAATGTTTTTCTGTCGTCCAGTAAGTGAAGATACTTAAATCTTAGATGTGGAAGTCCATTGGCTATGAATCCAAATGAAAGTGGTTTATATTTTCAAGCAGTTATTTGTGTCTTCAGTCATCACTCAGTCACAGAATCATAGAGTTGTTTGGATTGAAAAGAACCATTCAAAATAATCAAGTCCAATCTTCCTGCCATGGATAGGGAGATCTTTCCCTACATCAGGGTGCCCAAAGCCATGTCCAATCTGCCCTTGAATAGTTCCAGTGGTGGAACAGTCACAATTTCTCTAGGCAACCTGTTTCTGTGTCTTAGCACCTTCATCTTAATTATTTCCTCCTTATTCTCAATTTAAATATAGACTTTCTGTTTAAAACCATTGCTCATTGTCTTGTCACCACAGGTCCTTTCTTCATCTTTCTTGTAAGTCCTTTTTAAGTATTTCTTTCTTTCTCACTCACATTTTCTCTTTATCTCCTTTTCTCTCTTCCTTCCTTCCTATAGATGGCTATATCTGTACACTATTCTCAAAAAGTATAACTAGAAATGTTTTCCTGGAAATTGAAGAGCTTTTTACACTTTTTTCAGTCTGAATGAAAAGGGTTTGGATGTTACAGGTTCCTAAGTGGATTGTTTTTCATTAGAAGTATTATTTTTCAGAAGAAGTCAAAAAACCCTCCACATATGCACATACATTCTTACTTACATATTCATACACATCACAGTACATGTGAAAGCTGTGACAGTTATCATGACAGAATCCTACAGCAAAATTTTTTATAGCTTATTATATGAGGGAAGGGATCAAACTTTGAGAGTTGATTCTGTCTCCTCTGATTTTGTAGGAAAAAGCCAAGACTTTGGGGTTTTAAAGTTACAAAACATTGTGCATAGCCTGTACCCTTATAATGTATTTTGCTCTTACAATAAAAAGAAGCAAAAAAAAAAAAAAGAAATTGAATTGCCTCACCTTGACCAGCTCTAATCAACCAGACGGGACAGAAGTCTGACTATATCTAATATGCAATCTCAGACATCTTGACAGTTAGACACAGTTTAGAAATAAGGGTACATAGTGTCTTTGAACCAGACTGATCAAATTTTTTGAAAGATTCTCTCAGTGAAGATATAGCATTGAAATGTTATATCTCCTATCACTGCTTCAGAAGCAAGTCAGACTTCCTTTCTAATAAGCCTTGACACAGCACCATGAAAGAAGCAGGGGCCAGCTAAATTGTTGGTATAAAACTCCTACAAAGCCAAAAAGGGTGCCATGAAGATATTTTGCTTGAAGGTAAAACCCTGCCTTTTCTTAATGCTGAGAAAATCCCACAAAAGTTATGTCAGTTACACAGCTATTGCTGAAGTAGAGTAGTTTGCCTTGTTTCACCGACAGTATTAGAAAAATAAAGATTAAGAAATCAAAAAGTTCATGAACATGATACACAAACCCCTAAACAATATTTAGGAGGGTTTTTTTAAAATTACAGATGGCCATTCTTTCAGTAAAAATGAACTAAAATCAACCTGTATATTTCAGTATTATTTCATTATATCTAACAATTACTAAGCCTTAATTTATATGTTTGGAATATAATAAGCAAATTGAAACACCTAGATAAATAGGATGTCTGAAATGAGATGATTACACCATAACCACCTCTAAGTCTGAAAAACTCTGTAATTAGATGGTCAAGCCATGTGGTTAGACATGCTAACCACATAGAGGGGAAGTCACTGAGAAATTATTAAAACTGTTCTGGTTCTTAAAGTCTGGGGGATGTTTACATATTCCAGTGAATCACGGTATATTTGCCAAAGCATGTATTTCTGCATCTTGACTCTAAAGATTTTAATTTCACAGGAGCATATTCACACCCAAATACATATTTGAAGACAAGATTCTCCTGACTTCATAGTGAAGGATGAGGAAAAACTATTAGCAGAGAGAGACCAAAAGAGTAAACCTATGACAATACATCTCTCCAAGCAGCTATGAAGACATATCATAGCTTCATGCACAACAGGAGAGAAAAGCATCTTGCAGTGTAATCAAATTACAGGGCCACACAGCTGCTTCTATCAGGACCAACAATTACAACCTACAATCTGGACCTTTTCCATTCACGGCATGTACCTCTATTCCAGGGAATTTCCCAATTGTTTTAATAAGATGACTAACCAGAGATTAGCCTTTATCATTTGAAATGTTAATATGCTAGAGCAATAGCCAAAAAATCATGCAGACTTAAATGTGTGTTTCCAACATTATCTCACATTAGAGGGTTAATTACTTTCTTGTTCTTATTTTAGAACTGCATTCTGTTGCTAAGGAAACCAATGATTTCTTCATGTCTGTAAGTACTTGAATCATATTTTGGTTTCTTTGTTTTCAGAGATGTTTTCTGAGAGGTTTGGGGGTTTTTTTGCTGCTGTTGTTTTTCCTGTTTGTTAAATCAGAAAAGGAGAAATAACACCAAGGATTAAAAGTGGAAAATACAGGCTGACCTAGTAACCACCAGCTTTGTGATGGGGAGGCATAACAGTGTGTTGTCTGCGGGGAAATGAGTTATAGGCTCTGTCTGAAATTAGAAACAGTGAGCATGCACTGACTTTGAGCCCTGAAAAGAGTGCTGATTCACCATCAGTTAGCTCAAGCTACTCTGCCCACTGACCACAGCCAATTACCTTTGATCTTACATTCTTATTCAAATATGATAAAAGTACATATACCATGATGGAAAACATTCAAGTTAGCTCCAACTGCAGCAGATCTGGAACCAGGGAACCTGAATATACAGAATTGTTCTGCTACAGCCACTCTTCTAATGTGCAAATTATCTGAAACTCAGGAGTAGTTTATAACAATGTGCTCTATTGCATGCAACTAAATCCTATCAAGGGAATGCATGGTAGGCCACTAAACAGAAAGATCTGTGGATCCAGCTGAGGAACTGTTGTAATAACAACATTAAAATTAAAAGAAGGGACTGGTGTAAAGAAAGGAAATTGTGGAATCCCTTTGAAGAACACTGCATTGAATGTCAATCCTGGAAGTCCAAATTTAGAGTGAATATAATATTTTACATTATTTTGAGCCAATTTTAATTCTTTGATGTCTTTTATGTTGTAGTGCTTAAAGTATTATGTTACCCACTTTCCATAAGGCAAAGAATATTATCCAACATTGCTATACATAATAAAATGTGAGAACTGTAAGTTTGCTATAATTTTGCATAGCAAACTTTAACTAGTATTTAGTGGTAAAATTGGAAGCTGAAGGACTTCAGAATCTCTCCACAAGTGGTTCTAAATCAAATGTGCTTATTTCTGTCTCTTACAAGGAATGTTATGAATATGCTTAGCCACAGGAACATATATAGCATCATAAAGGGAGAAGCAGAATAAAAAATAAAAAATCCCCTACTTCCATGGAAAGATTCATAGAATAAGAATTAGATCGGCACATTTAGTCATTTGACTGTATTTTAAGACTCTAAACCTATCAAAAAAGCATGTCTGTTTGTCAGTACAACCCTTTATGTGAATAAGGGTCTGAAGTGATGACATTTTTACAGGCTTACAAGTATGTGCTAGCTCAAGGGCAAGCCCCTTCCAAGACTTTCAGTTAACTATTCCTCTGCCTATTTCTCCTGTTGACACCTACTTCTGCAGCAGTCTCAGCTCAGGGCTTCTTACTGGGCTCCAATATCAAGAGAGGGAGCAAAAAGTGCTCTCTGAAGCACTCTAAGCATCTTAACTGGCACATCACGAGACAAGTAAATATTCAAATATAACAAGAATGAGTTGAGTTCTGTTTGTTGTTTGAGATTAACACAATTTGCATAACATTCATTAGCTAGATTATAGGATATTTTGGCTGAAATGGGATGATCCAAATGATTCCTACCGAAAAAAATCAGGGGATATAGCTTGATGGCAAGTTAAGTATGAGTCAGCCACAGGCCCTGGCAGCCCAAAGGGCCAACCACACCCTGGGAGACATCAAGAAAATTATCACCAGTTAGTCAAGGGAGGTGATTGTCCTGCTCTGCTCTGTGCTGGTGCAGCCTCACTTTGAGTACTGTGTGCAGTTTTGGGCATCACAATACAAGAAAGATATAAAACTGATTAGAGTGTGTCCAGAGCAGGGTGATCATGATAGTGAAAGGCCTTGAGGGCAAGATTTACAAGGAGCAGCTGAGGTCCCTTGGTTAGTTCAGCTTAGAGAGGAGATGGCTGAGGAGAGACGTCATAGCAGTCCACAGCTTTCTCACAAGCAGATGTGGAAGGGAAGGTGCTCATTCTCTCTGGTGACCAGTGACAGGCTTTGAGCAAATGGAACAAAGCTGCACAGGAGAAAGTTTAGACTGGACATTAGGAAAAGCTTCTTCACTGAGAGGGTGGTTGGGCCCTGGGACAGTTACCCCAGAGAAGTAGATGTGACACTAAGCCTGTCCAAGTTCAGGGAGCATCTGAATGATGTCCTTGATCATATGGTCTATTTATAGGTAGCTCTGTGAGACATGGGGAATTGGACTTGATGATCCTTATGGGTAATTTCCAACTTGTGATAGTCTATGATTCTAAGTAGTTTTGCTTTGTAGAATAGTAAAATATTTTCTGGGAAAACAAGAAAGATGATAAGTGTGAGACATTAGGCAGATTTATCAATTGCAGCTGAAATGATTTTTTGAAACTTGCATTCATGGGAGTAGCTGGAAGCCAAATTATTTTAGAGGTGGGATTTTTCCAGCAACGTGTGGGTTTTGCTCAATAAACAGGCTTTTATGAAACCTGTTTTTAATTGTGTAAGAGTCATAATTTGTAAAATTTGTCAGAATTATATTCAGAGCTGTTACTTGTAATGGAAGGCTTAGCTTTTTGGAAAATTCTTTTCAGAGCTGTTGCAGAGCTTGTCCAGGTCTCTTTAGGAACAAATTCCCTCTAGTCTGCTCCATAGCTATTGTTTACAGTGCTAGTGAGAATGATTCCACATAGTCATGATGCTTTCTAAGTATAATATACATTATAAAGGATAGATTTCTTTTTCCTGTGGTTTTCTTAAGTTTTATCTCACTTCCCTTTATATTTCAGTAGTTTATTAGGCCTATTATTAATGAATTACATATCAAGTGATGTCTTGCATTATTAGTCCTTTTAATGCACTAAAATTTTCTTCAGATAATACATCAAAAACACCTGAAATGTTCTTTCTTGATATTTTCTAATCAAGCTTTAGAATCATGTATGAAGACAGAATCCTCACAAGCAAAGTGCAAAGGCAAGTAAGAAAAGCATGGATATAAAAATGAGTCGTGACTACTTTGCATTTTAAGTATCTGAAAGTGGATGTTGCAATTCACACTACACAGAAATTGCTCAGATATTCAGGACAGGAAACAAACATTTAATACAGATTATGTAATCAAAGGTCAGATTTACTGCTTCACTTTGGTTACTTAATGTGGCTCCAGTGACAAAGCAGTCACAAACTCAGCTTTAGAAGCTATTTCAATGACATTTATATCTGATTTGCAGAATACTACCAATCTTCATTTTAGCTGCAAAAATTCTTGAGCAACTAATTTTGACACTGCAGTCACCATTAAGTAATTAATATGACTCAGCAGCTACAATGCGAGATTGCACATGCCTACACTCTATAATTAATAGTTAAATAACTGCAGTAAATCAACTACCATGATAAAAACTGTGTTGAATGTGGTAATTTTTTGTGGTGAGAATAAATGGAGATGCTATAGCATCTGAAATAATTCTTTTGTTTCTGCTTTTTTTTTAATGTGGCAAATGCAGTGAGATTTGTGGATGAGTACTTACTTGGCAAACAGAACCTGTCAGGTCATCTCTGAGCTATTTTGTTCTGTTTTGTTTTTTATTATGTATTTTAATGCTGAAATAATAATCTGTAGTGACTTTAGATGTGTTTTAAATATCTTCCTTTACTGGAAATGAAAGCAAACCAAAAACTCTAGTAGGTTGAGTTGATTCCAGTGGGGTGGCAGATAACAAGCTGAGGAAACAGCTAAATAATACACTTATTCCTGCCTTTATGCCTTCCAGGACAGAGAAATATGGGTTTTAATCCTCCACAAGAAAAGAAAAAAGAAAGCCTGAAACAATGCCTTTCTGTTTTCTACCAAAAGAAAAATGTTCACTAAAGCAGTATGAAAGTCTTCTAATTCCAAATTTACAAAGTGTGTGAGACTTAAATCTGACATACTGTTTTAACTCTTGCATTAGTTCATTTTTCTCCATTTGTAACGTGTTAAATGAAGCATCTAGCCCAGCCATGAATGTCATTGGTCTTTTCTGTTCAGCAAATGAACAATCTTAATTTTATTTAACCTTATATTTTAGTGGATTGACCACAGCCAGAGTGGAGAATTGCACTTGCTATTTCACAGAAATATAGAAAGAAGAGTGTTCCTTAACTTTCACCCAACCTACTAATCCAGTCAATAATTCAGACTGGCCAATAGACAAAGCAATTGCCTGCAGCTATTGCAGTCATGATTCAACAGGACAAGCAAGATTCTTACTTCAAATAACTGCTCTCACTGTTTCTAGTAGGTCTGTTACATATGGAATGCATTCTGAAAATTTAATAAACCATCATCCTTCATGTGTAGCTTGACACTTCTGAATTATGGACTCAGTCTTTAGGCTTTAAAAAGGAAAGGTGGGGTCTGAAAGCAAAATAAGATCAATGTAGACAATGCATGTATTCATTCAACTATACATAAAGTGTTTGCAGCATATTACCTCTGCATTCTGAAGCAAATAATACTTTTGAACTGTATGGACTTCTGTTCACTTTGATCACCTGAAAAACAAACAAAACACCCAAAATCATGATAGTGGAAAAGCAACAGCAACACACAGAAGTAAGATGCTTACAAATAAGGAAGAAGAGCCAGCCCACATAAGCTGAAATTAAGGAATTTTCCAAAGTTCTTCTTGTTTACTTCTTACTTACTTGGGTAGCTGAGGTGAAAGACATCCAGATCTGGGTGTTTACATCTAACAAGTAGCTCCCATTGGCGGTCACAGAGACCCAGCTGAGGAGTTACAATATTTCCAGCATGATGAACAAAATCAGTCCGAATCATATGAATCAAGCACTCTTGTTATCCTTTCAGATTTTTTCCTTTCTTCTCTGACCTCATCCCAAAATTAAGCACCTAAATTACCCACTCATGCTTCTAAAACGTTTAAATGGCTTTGTTCCATGTATCATATCCAGATAAAATCTTATCTTGTTTCAGGGCTCACTTTCAAACATTGAGTATTTCCTTTTGCCTTTTGAAAGAACATGCTTATCTCACTGGAGAACTGTTTTGGCCACCTGGTGTATGTTTTTACACTAGTGGGTGAAATTTTTATCTCACTGGAGGTGTCTAGGTTTTTCTGATGTCATAAGCAAGAAGCATTATACTTACTTGGACTAGTTTACCTAGAAACTTTTAGGTCTTAGTCCTATCATGGGCTGTGGCCTGGCTTCCAGCAAGAAATTTGGGTTTTACTCCAGAAAGGTAGGAATATATGAGCAATGTGCACAATCAGGGCATCAGAAAAAAAGGAAGGGAGTGAGGTGATTCGATATTATTGGTCAATTTTTACAAAAAATGAGGGCTAGATTTATCTTCCCATAAATTTAGTCATGTAAAGTAAAGTGCTTATGACAGGAGTGTCATCATTCCAGGCTACAGGTTCATTCAGTGAGGAGAAGCTGACAACTTTCAGAGTTGTTTTGTCCACTAAAGATAGCTGATAAATGGCTGATCTTTCCCTTCAGGTGATGCAAAGCTGACAAGTCTTATAACATCGGCATGTGAATTTATTGCCTAAACTGCTTAGGGTATGAATTCTGGGTTCTTCCCAGCATTAGACCCTTTAAAATATACTTCATAAAAAATAAAGATTCCTCTGTGTCCACGCTTACTCCTATTTGTGGAATTACATTTTGAGCACACTGAAGACACAACTCAGAATTCTAAGGAATTCATCAGGACCAAAGTTTTGAATTTTATTTTGCAACCTGAAGACACATCTGAAGAGTAGTATCATATCATGCCAATAACTTTTTCATCATGATTATGTAATACGGCTTTTTTTTCACTAAATGCTTAAGTTGAATTTGCATAGAAAGAATAAAATTCTTAAAATATGTATGTAGACGTGTCCCAACTAAAAAATTTCACCTTGGGAGTTTCTACATTCCTGAGCCATAAAAAATAGATGCTGGTTAATTCTGGCCTTCTGGCATGACTCAGTAATAGAGTAATGATGTGCTTGAGATATCATTAAAAGTCTGAGCAACAGTTCTGTAAGTTATTCTGCAATTGAAATAGCCTAGAAAAGGCTTTAAAATCCTGATTTCTTGTTGTACTTCCTTTATATTCTTCTGTAGAGACAATCTGGGAAAAAATAAACAATAAACTGAACCTTTTTTTCTTGCCCAGTGTCCTAGGTTAAAAATAGATGTATTTAAGTATTCTATTACCACCAGCTGTGGGCCATTAGCTGTTATCCCCTGCTAAGGACCCACCCCTGATAACAGACAATGGGCCATCAAGAAACCACCACATGACTCATGGACTTATCTCATCCTATTGTGAGATGCTCCACCCAGGAGGGAGGAGCCGGGCATTCCCACCTGGATATAAGCTGCCCTTAGAACTGCCTGGCCTCAGCCCTGTCTGCTGGGTGACCAGAGGACAAGAGCCATCACAGATCTTCAGCTGGAGACCAGACCTTCCATCGGATCATCGCTTCAACTGGATCACTTCATTTGGACTGCTGTTACCACCCCCCTAATAGGGTGTCAGGTTGTATCTGACTTTGTCAGTGCTTTTTCCTTATATTATTTCACTTATTTCTAAGTTTTTTTTCTTTTCTATTAATTTGAATCCTGACCTGTGGTCTCTGACTGGTTTGTTTTCACACCAATACACCCAAATAATCCCAATGAAAGGGGATTAAATCCCCCCCAAAGAATTTCACAATACCCAAGTCTTGGGCCATACTATATACGTCATTATTTTGATTCATAACTGCTATGTCATGACATAACATGCCATAAAAGTGTGTTTTCTGTGAGAATTATCAAAAATCAAAATTAAATACTTGTGGGAAAACACGAGCTATTACATTTGTCTACATGAAAGATGAAACAAGACATTTAGAAAGGCATCTACAGATATTTCTGGTTTTCATATTTTTAATTCATAGTTCTTTCTAGAAATTTGAGCAGGAAATAACCCCTGGGTTAATGTATTAAGAAGTTAAATATAATAAAAAAAAATTTATCATCTACTATCCAGAGAACTGTTTCAGAATAGATCCTGTATTGTATAACTATAAGGAAAAATACTGAAAATTAAATCCACTTTTTGCAGGTGTGTATGTATTTTCCCATCTTAAGAGGGATCACTATGCCAATCGTTATTTAGAATTGGTCAAAACAAGGGAAAACCAGTATTTTTACCCTTTTAGGTTAGTCTGTTCAAAGGCAAATAGTTTCACTTTTTCCCTAAAAAGATACATAAAATAAAGTCATCTTACTCATCAGTCTGTTTGTCAAACGTGGCTGTTAAGTACTAAAATCTGCTGCAGTAATCTGAGTCTTACCAGAAAAATTACTTAAGACAGAGTAGGAGAATAAAGCGGTATTTTGTTTTCAATATTAGTTCTTTTATGAATTTAGATTATGTAAAAGTAAGAAGAAATAAGAAACACTTATCTTAATGTCAGACATGGAAAGAATAAAAATATTTTTCCTTGCTTTTGGGAGGAGAGGAAAAAATTATGCAACTGCAGACAACCAATTTTAGCAGTGAAAAACATATTTCTCAAAGGGTGAGAGCTGCTATAAAATTGAAACACAATTTTCAAATGGATTCTGAGTTTAACCTAAAAATTTTACCTATCCTCACTCCATGAATGGCTATATTTTTAATTCATTCAAATATTGATTTTCTTTTTCCTTCATTGTTTGGAATTACAATAAATGTGAAAATGTGAGTCTTGGGGAAAAGTAACAGCTGAATGCTTCTGGAATATTAGTAACATTTGTGCAGACTTCACTGAATATAAGATGAGCTCAAGCTGTCATGCTCTGCATTATGTTTAGTACCCACAAGACTCTCAATGTTGTTTGATTTTATTGTAGTTAGTAGTCAGAGAATTTATTTTAACATTGCTGAGATTTTGGGTTGCTTTTTGCTTTCAAATGTTGGGGGATTTTTTTGTTTGCTTTGCAGTTTCTTTTTTTATTTTTTTTTCCTGAGGTTAAAAAAAAATAAAAAGAAAAAAAACTTAACACTGCTTAGTTGAAAGTGCACTAGGAGGCAATTGTCAGAAATAAAAAATGCAGTGGAAGTCTAACCTTCTTTACAAGTATATTATTTTTCCCTGGTAATATATAGTAAATTCCTGAATCTGTCTAGTTGGTGCTGGGCCCAGATTCATGGTGTCAGGTGTATCCTCAGCTCATCTGATCCTCCTTTGATTAAAAAAAAGTTATTACACAAATTTTTTAATTACCCATTGTCTCTGAATACCCTTCCTAGCAAAAGAATTGTTATGAAAGAGGGAGAGACCAGTGTTCCAAAAGTTAAGCAAGGCCCCAGACCTCCTAGCCATTAGGATAGACCTAATAAATATTAATAAATATTATTAACAATTAGAAACTCTTCCCTCCTACTCAGCTCAATTGTAGTACAGTCTGGAGGTTTTAGAGCTCATTCTAAGTCATAGTGTCATAACAAAGACACCCACAGGGTTTTTCACTTGGCAGAATAACTAACTTAGTGGAGGAAAAGGTCGTTAAACTTCATTTTCTGTTGAAGCTTCCAGCTACCAGCCAGCCTGGTGGATGGCTTCTAGACTTTCTTCGTCAGCAGTTGCTGCAAATAGAAGTGGGACTAAGAGACCTATTGATTGATCTCCATGTAGCATTCCACTCTCCTGCTTTTTTGTACTATTTTGATTGAATAAAAATGCAACCATACAGGACCATAAGTCACTGAAAACATTTTCATTCCAATACTACAGGTATGATAGAGTTTCAGAGTTATAGAGGAATCTCTGCCATAATATCTTCTAAATATCTACATATTCTAAACACCTGACTCCACAGCATAACCAGACAGACCTCTCATTAAGTGTAAGATTTCCCAAGATATTTAATGAAGCATTATTCTCTCAGTTTCAATGTCAAGGGCAAATCAAGACTTTTGAAAAACTGTTTGTAACCATGCAATTAACCTTAAAGAAATGTTATGGGACAAAGCATAGTAAGTGATTATTTCACTAGTAAGTGATTATGACTAATGCTGGCTCATTGCAAATGTGTTTGGGCAAATGAATGCTATAAAGACAAAAAATGAGGAGACTTTTATTAAGTGAATACTGATCATGTTTGGAAAGATGAGTTCTTATGTTAAAAAGTACACTTCTTGGCAAACTAGAGGAAATCCTTTTAAAACATTCATTATGTACACAATGTTGTCGACCTTTGTTCTGACAACTGTCTCAGCTTTTACGTTAGTTAATATACTCCTACCTTTGCCTCAGTGGTAATTATGATAAACTAATTATGTTCACTAAGTAACCATTATTTGTGTTCTGCTCAAGGTTTTTATTGTTGTAATAGAAGCTTAACATTAGGAAAAGAAGAAAATTAAGTGAGATTTAGGCTAAATACAAGGAATCAAAATAAGCTGATCACAATTTTATAAATCAGTGTATTAGAAACTACAATAGAGTACCAGATTTTAAAAATGAGAAAACTCAACAGTCTGACTTTTAGTGCTGTTTCTGATTTATTAAAGTTATAGCAGACAACAGAGCTTAAAGATTCTTAACATATTTCAACATCATTCTGCTTTTAGTTGGGTGTCCAGATAAAGATTAAGGAATTCAACTTCAGGCATCCTGCTGTGACAATTTTCACTTCTGTCCTTTTGCTCTCTCCTGTTATGCCAAATGCCAGAAGAAACCTGGAGGAAATATAACAATTTAATAAAATACAGAAAAAAGAAAATGTACAGAATTCCAGCTGGGTTTTCCACTTTGCTGGTAATTATCAAAAGTGCCTACCCACCACTGCAAATTAGAAGAGAAACTGCTGTTATTGTCAATTCCCTACTCTCTATGTTGCTTTTTTTATCCACAGTAGCCCCCTAAACAAGTTATCCAAAACCAACAAGCTGTGAGGTTCAGCTACTGTGTAGTCATTTCCAAAGCACTTTTCAACATGACAGTACCCACACTCTGCTCTTCCTCTCAGATATTTTCTCTGCCACTGCACAACAGTCCACAGGAAAGATGGTGCTCCACAGAAATGCAGAAACCAAAAATAAAATTTGAAAAGGACAAAGGAAATGCTGAAGTATTGCTGCAAAGGTGTGCAGGGCTCTGGCCAAATGAACATTATGTATGTTGCGGTTAACATCAAAGTTTTATTGCGCCACATGTCAGAAATTTGTATGGACTTCACCATTGTTGTATGCCAGCTCATTGGCAGCAAGGACCTGGAAAGACAGACAGGGACAAACAGTAGAAGAATTTGGGGTCCAGCTCTGGCAATGCAGATAAAGTCTGCCTTCCTCCTTCACCTTGAATGTGGAGAAAATGGTCCAGCAAGTTGAAGTGGAAAAAATTCTACTTTCTGCCTGTGTGGACCAGTAACTCAGTAAGTGATCCTCTGTTCAAGAGAGAGAATATAGTGGGTACACACCACAAGCAACTCTGTGGTTTTACCTGTGGGCCTACAGAGAGGATATGAGGTAGTGGGATGGAAAAGCTTCTTCCCTGGAGGAGCAGGTATGTGACTTGCAAGGAGAAACAATCACAAAAGTGAGTTTTTCCAGGAATACTGCTATTCCAATCTCCCACGGGCAGTTTCCCAGATAGAATAAAAGGGCTGGGTTTTTATCCTGATCAAAGGACTTTTGATTTTTAGTTATGAGGAATGAGTAGCAAATACTATGACCAGAACTAGAAGGGCCCTGCCTCCAGCCAGGAGGTGTGCTCTGAACTGAGGCCCCAGGCAGCCCAAGGTCAGAAGCAATGGGGAAGGCCAGTGCCTGTAATCACTGCACTGCCTTCACTGGGCACTGTGCATGGGCCTCAGGCACTTCTCTTAAAAGCCTGATGGTGCATCAGAGTAAAAGACATAAAAGATCAGAAATATTCCTGTCCAACCACAAAAGGTAACTGCACAGCCAGTCAGCTTAGACTCCCTTTCAGGTCAGTGGAGACAGATAAGCACACTGAAGAAGCAGTTCAGATCACATGTAAGATAAAAGTAGCTTCTCTCTACCTATTTCTATTGACTAGAGCTGGAACTCAAGCTGACTAGGCTCCTAATTTAGGTATTAAGTCTATAGCTGAGTAGGAATAATTTGATCTCCATGTTTGTATTATAGCATGTTTGAACTGGCAAGTAGAAGGATCACTGTTGCAATAAGATAATAAATTTATGTTCTTCTCACTTTTCCTTCTTTTTTTTTATAATATATTTTCATAATAAATACTATTTCCTTTTGTGGATTTCACAAAGATATCCATTGTATTGGATTAATGTGAAACAAAAACATCCACTGTTGCTTAAAAAAACAACCCCAGGAGAGAAGACTTGAAGTTAGCGCTGTACACAGGCTTTACCATGAATTCTGTTTAAACAGTACTATGACCTTGAAACTAGTTTTAGCTTCTACAAAATGAGTTTGTGCAGATTTTTAAATAATACAAAAGAATTATTTGTTCAAAAGGCTTTTAAAGAGGAAAATAAAGGAAAAAGCAGGATGTTACATGACAGACCAAGTGATCGTCTATTTAATTGCAATGTTATTACATAAAGAAATTTGACAATACTGTAAAGTTACATACACAGCTTATATGCAAATAAATAATCTTATAAATGCAAATATCATCAGGCATTCAGTATTAGAGGGGATAGCTAATGTTCTATAAATTAACCTAGATCCACCATTTTTTTTTAAGTAGCTGAAATTCTTTGGTTAGATTACAAGAAAATTATTTCATAAATAATTATTAATAAATTTAAAAGTTAATTATAGAAATGAGGCCTTTTAGGAAAGAATGAAAAATAGTTTTATCTAATAAATACTGAATCTTTTCAGAGGCAAAATTTGAACTTTTTGGAGGGGTGAAATAACACACTGGGTGACTGAAGGAAATGCAGTTCTGCAAATATAATGCATCTGCATCTTAGCAAAGCATTTGGTTGAGAGTCTTCTAAAATATTACTCTGAAAAATCAAATTTCCTTGGATACGAAGCATATGATATAGCATGAAAAGTAGCTCAATAGCCATAAACAGTAGTTAATGATGAACGACAACTTATCAGATAGGAAGAGATGTCTAGGGGCATACTAGTGTAGAATATTTCAGCCTCCTTCTTTATCTGACATCTTCATTAATAATTTAAAAGGAATTCAGATATCATATTAATGAAACTCACAGATGATGTTAAATTGAGACGTGATGCAGACAGAGAGAATGACAAAGAAAAAATAGCAGGGCACTAGGCATGAATCCACAGAGACAGTAAGTATCTCCTACTTCCCCTCAAGTATATGCTCACAAGTTTAAAGGGTTTTTTATATTGTACATTCTACACAGGTGTCTTGAAACTTACTTCCCTGCTTCCAAATTGGACCTGAAAAACTTTTCATTGTCATCAGACACAATAAGCTATGTTTAACAATCACTAAGAAATACAATGATATTTTCTGCATAACCAGATACAAATATATTAGATAATAGATATCTGTACAGGTGTCCATATGGGGAGAGAATAAAAAACTTTTCAACAGATTACTTGTTGGGTATTTAAATATGTATAAATATGAAACACAACAAAGAAATCTTTGATGTCATATGATAATGCATTTTACATGAAATATATTCTGCCTAAATAATAGTACAAAATGTTGGAATTATAGGGAAGAAAGGGCCAACTCATTTGCTTCTGTTCTTTGCACATAAGAAGATGAGAAAGAGCTATTTTTTTCTTTTATACTGAAAGAGTTGAGGGTTACTATATGATAATACAGTTCCTCATATTCTGTTTCTTCATTTTAGCTGGCTTTTCATGTCCTAGTGACATACAGTAATAAATTTCTTGTCTGTATAGAAGTGCCTTTGCACCCATGTAGCGCTATTGCCTTCAGTCAGGTTCACTGAGGAAGCAAAATCACCTTTTCTTTTTTGCCTTTTTCTTCCTTTCCCATGAGGATCATATTGCCGGATCAGGTATTGTGATGTTACAATACAAGCTCAGTGTTGCTGTTGAAATCAAATACTATTCTTAACTAACAGAACACAAGTACTGAAGATTACACAAAGAACACTAAATTCTAACAGAACTATTATCCCTTGGCAATGTTCAGATTTATTGATTTTCTCTAAATGTAGATTTGGGGTTTGTTTGTTCATTAAGTTTGTTTTGCTGTTTGCTTGATGTATTCTCATACCTTACACTAGAAAAATCTGTTACACACTTTCTGCCTCCACTCCACTCTTGAAAACTTTCAGCTCATACAGAATTAGAGCTCTGTTAGTACGGGGAACTCTTTCAAATGGAAATGTGTCTTTTTGGTTTTAGAATAAAAGGAACAAAGCAACATTTATCTAAGATGTCTTAGTTATGTTCTTCCACTGGTTGTGTTTGATTTATATTTTGTGAACTTCTAGGATTCTGAAGTGTGGAAAAGTACTAAAATGGAAAGATGTCAAGGATTTTGGGAAGGAAATTAAAACAGTGGCAAAAGTTTTCTTTTTGGTTCATATGGTATAGCAAAAACCAGTTCATTGTGTACTTCCTTTTGAATAGGGGATAGTTAATTTAATCTTTCATATATTCAGTGAAATGAATAAAATAAGGAACTTGATTAGTCTTGAATTCTTTAAAGGCTTCACACTTTTTCCCAAACTTCTATTAAAGGAAAACCTCCTATATCCTTGTTTGTTGAACCAGTGGGGCAGGAATGTCCCTCATACTCCAGGACTTATTGCATAGTGATGAAATCACCACTGCCCTGAAAGAGTTCACAACAGGAATTTCTCACATATTCTGCTTGACAGTCTTAGATAGTGGATGATAGCTAGCACATACTTTTGAAGACCTTTTAAATTCACATAGCATCACAAAATGTGTTAGTTCCTCTAGACAATAAGAAATACATAGCCTTATAAGAGCAGCTCTTTGTGCAGTTATAAGCAGGATTTGTAACAAGCGGCCCTCTTGAAAATGTATGAAAAAGTAAGAAGCATCGTAAAATGATGTGTGACTATAAATGGAGATAATAAAAAAGTTTTTAAAAGTTCATCCTTTTTTATTATCAGACAATTATGAGTGTGGAGGATTAGTCAGATTTGCCCAGTTATACAATTTGCAAATGTTCTCTTGCAAGAACAGACACAGCATGCACATTAATAAGAGATACTGGATATATAGCTTCTAGTTTACATGCTTTGGTTACAAATAGAATGTCATGTCTTAGGGGACAACATGATGGCATTGATATTACTAGCAATAAAATGCAGGAACAGAACGAATGAACATTTACTGGCTTGTAATTTCACTGTCTCAACACTTTTCAAAATCTGAATGTTGATTGCTACTTTATTAGAATCAACTCTGTTGCAACACTGCCAGCAAGTATCAGCTGAAATTAAGGACTGAGAAATCCCTATTGATTATAACATTACTGCATTGCAAAACCAATTTACATCTCAATTCTTAGGCCACTGAAGACTCTCAGGTAGCTCCCTTATTACTGAGAGTCAAACATGTAAAATGAGACCTTAAATTTTAAACTACACCATGGATTTAAAGTTTTTTAGATTTTTCATTATGGTGATTGACAAGTGTAACTGTCATGCAAGTATCCTTTAACAAGGATAAAGTACATTTTAAATTTGACTACCTTTCACTCAAGAAATAAAAGAAAATATGACAGTTGCTCTTGCAAAGATGCAGTTTTCATATTGTAAATATATTTTTTCTGCATAATCTAGATTAATAAAATAAAGACAATAAATTAGAACAAATCTAAGTACACTTTTCTAATTGATGTCATTGCATAATTCAGCACACTAACATTGAACGCTCCTGGTAATGGTGACAGTATGTTATCCCACATCTGTACGTCATTTGAAAACTTTACTTGACCTCGGCTTTGCATTTTGCAGGAATACTCTTATACAAATCATTAGTTTGGAAAAGGTGACAAGACTAGTCCAATCTTTTTTTTTTTTTTTT